>KK502616.1:131613-141896 GCA_000688735.1 Glossina austeni
CTAAACTGAATTTGGAAGCAATGAGAAAATTATATGAGCGAGACTGAATTTGCACTCGTTACATTACAATGTCTAAACTGAATTTGTAAGCAATGAGAAAATTAAATGGGCCAGTCTGAATTTGCACTTGTTGCGTCTGCCAGCGTTTCAACGCTTTTTCTCTCTAATGCAATTGCAACATGAATTCAGAATGCGGAAACACTTTTGCTCAGCGATATTTTCTTCGGAATTCTGAAAATTGCAAATTTAAAAAATAAGGCGTTATATAGAGAGTGATCGAAAAAGCAATTCGATTGGAATCAGCCAAATCCAAGTTGAATGTTTGGATGGGATTTATATGTATACACATATAAAGAATAAACACAAATTTATTGCAAAGAGAAAAACAAGCGAAAAAATGGAAATTAATTTTCAATATAATGTTTAGAAAAATTCATGTACAAATATTTACGCAGAAGGTACGAAAGGTTACACGTAATATATGCGCTTGTTTTAAACTCAGCATTTTAAATGTTGACAACACTCTACCCAACTCTTCTACCTTCTTTTACTCTCCCAGACAAAATGGCGGAAATCGGTCTCACTTGCTTGTTAGTGTTGTTAACTTTCTTTAAATAAGTAGCTTTATAAAAAAATCGTTAAATTTCCTATGATAAAAACAAAGGATATTTGTATGTAATAAGTTTAATAATTTTTTTTCCTTAACTGAAAAAAGTTAATACATTTTTTTTTAAATTTTTTTATGTGAGACTTTCCGTATCGCTCTCGACGCTACTATTAAAATGATATAAAATAAAAAGGATTAATAAAAATTCTCAAGAGAGTAAGAACATATGTGAACACGGATTTGTGAAAATTTTCGCTTTCGTTTTTCAGCTGTCTGCGGGACAATGACCTTGGTTTTTTTTTTGCTTCACGTGTGCACAACAACTCTTATATAGATTTTGTCATGTTTCTTAAATTAGACAAAAAGCTGGGCACTGATTATGTATGGCGTTAACTAGGTTGAGTTTCCGAGTTTCGACTTTTTTTGCTATAAATATGCATAAGAGGTGCGGGAAACGTTCCCTTCAAACTCAATCAAATCAAGCGTCAGCAGTCTTGCTTGCGTTAGCATTGGTTTTGGTATAGCATCGGTTGATTAGAGCTGCATTTGTAAAAAAAAAAAACAGCTACAAAATGAAAATAGAATAAATTTCAAGCAAAATTGTTTACTTACAAACGGCTGAACGAAGAGAAAAAATTTTAAATTTGTGAAAGAGAGGTAAATTAATTATTTTCCTTTTTTTCCTTTTTTGCTTTTTACAGCAATTTTATAATTAATATTCTTAATTTGTCATAGTTTGTAATCAATTGTGTGTCATCAATCCTTCCATACGCCATCATATACTGTCGCTATCATTGATAAAGCGCAAAGAATGAATAAATAATAAAAACTTATCACTCTCTTCAATACATCGGTCTTATCACTAAGAGGCCTAACCCATTTTACTAAATAAACCGAAAGGAAAAAGGTGTGCAAAATGTAGTTATTACATAATCAGGTAATATTGAGAAATATATGCACTCCAGACGGAATGGTTTCTTTGCTCACATTATGTATGTTGGACAGCAGAGGAAAATCGAGATTGGCGGAAAAGAGATCGTGTGAGACGTAGAATGGCTCTGCGGGACGCTTACGATGCTCTTATGTTACCTGGAAATGCGTAAGTAAATGACTTTATGCACTCGTGAACAGGGCAAATTCAGATATAGATATTGTTACATGTTCCTTTTTGGCAAAAGTCTCGTCCGTCAAAACAAGCTTTTGAACACATTTTAGGAAACATTGATGCGAGTAACTTCCTGCTATGCTTTTCATGTTCTTATGAAATGCGTTGTTGTACAACAAGCGATGATTGATATATTCCTAGTATATATTAAAGTGATTGCACGCCTAGACTGAAGACACATTTTCGTTAGCCCACACAAAATGAAGGACGTTTCATTAACCGAAAAAGTAAGCAAAGGCTGAATAGAACGGTGAATTATTTTGTCGACGATGTCGACATTTCGCTAGAGGCCTCCGAATTGACGCAAATAAGTGAGGAAATGCTTTTATTTATTGCCATAAAAAAGTGAATGGAATAAAATTTACGTTTCACATTTTATTTCACCAAAAGATATTGATAAGAAAAATTAATCTACCACCTCGTGACGTGAGCTACAATTAATTTAGAATTAACACACTTAGTTTACCGAATTCTACTCTCCAAGTCCCTTTAGGTAATGCCTATATCAACGGTATTGGAATGAAAAAATTAATCCACTATGTCATGACGGCCACTATAATTAATTTAGAATCAACACATCTACTTGGTCACCTTCTACTCTCCAAGTTCTTTTATTTAATACCCACATCGCTGGTATTATTAAAAAAAAATTAATTCACCAGGTCGTTTACCTCAGAATTAAAGCATTTTTAGGCGAAGAACAAATGTAAAATGTATCTTTTTAGACTCACCTTTCGTAGAAATAAGAATATTTCTCGTAATAGTATTTTTATATTTAAAAAAAAAAAAAGGCTCTCGAATTCACATTTTTAACTTCAGATATCTGTGTTTCGTATATACATATATAATAAAATTTTTGAAGAGTTACATTGTATTTTGGAATTTTTGATTAATTTTGCGCTATTGGGTTTGTTTGGGATAGTTTCTACCACTTCAACACACTTACATTTGAAATTTCTGATTTACCAGATTTATGGTTATTTTTCGGTTGCAATTTCTGCTTTAATAGATTTACGGCATTAATTTCGACTACTTTAACAGCATGCGAAGCATTGCAATTAAAGTAAAGCAACTCTGCGCTCTCTCCATTCTCAACACAAGGTACTTTTTTTTATAAACGATGTAAAGGAAAAAAAAAAGCTAACGGATTTTAGCGAAAAAACAAAATCATTTTACAAGTGCACAAAAAAGTTTTGCAATGTAAATAATTGGGAAAGAAAAAAATTAAAAAAATTTAAAAATATCGAAAGAAAATATAAAAGAAAAAAAATTTATGAAAATTATATAAAGTTTGGACAATAGCTAATTCAATTTCTCTAGTATGTGGAAGATAAGTTGGATAAGAATTCCACAAAGCCGCCAGCGACGCGAATACCGGTAAATTTATTTTGTTTATTAAACCGATAAATTAAGCGGTAGCATACATGATGTGAGATGCATTGCTATTTGTATTTTAAACCCAACGGAGGCCTATGTATTATATTTGCTAATATGTTTCGTGGCACTCAGAAGCTTCTTGTCATTAAAAGCTATGTTTAAATGCTTTTAGTTGTCCTTTAAAATTGTGTTTTTCGTTAACTATCGTAATCTGTTAGCAAATGTTATGTGAATACAGGCCATAAAATATAGAAAAGTTTATAAATACGTTTTAGTACAATTTTAACAACTTAAGTAAAGAAAAATTATCACCATCTAGAGTGACTGGAGTCACATCAGTTCCCTGACAATGCCAGTTCGGAAAAAGTTTTCGGCGGCCTTTGAGAAAAGCTATCGAGATGTTGCTGCGTCCTACCCGAATTGCTGGCAACGTTGGTAGTGGTACTATAGAGAACCGGTTCCTCCCAAGTTGTCTTCATCCATTTTCCCGACATCTTTTTCGAATTAACATCAATTCTTTTGTTAATGTTTTAGCAAAAATTTCACGAAATTTATTTATTTTTTCAAAATTGAAATTGTTTTTTTGCTTCTCGATGAGTTTATTGTTGAACTTTCGTCAATTTTCTTACTTGGCCTTGGCAATGCAATTGTATGTAGAACTTTTATACATTACTTTGATGCTACCAATGTTTGCTTATTACGTTTCAAAAATATATTGTTTTTCAAATTTAACATTTTTCCGATATGTTTAACTTCAAATGGACATAAACGCAGCTCTATTCAGATTTTCCAGTCTTCATGCTATCGTTCGTGTCTTCACAACCAACCTCATCATGTTACTCAATTGAGCAAAAGCAATTTCATCACCAATTAGTCAAACATAACCTAAAAATTAAAAATCAAAAAGTCTAATAAAAATCATCAAATAATTCGACATCACCAATAATTCTTAAAACTTTGAAATTAAAAACTTAAATTATGGATTATGGGTCTAAAGTGAAACATACAGGCCTAAACCATTTCTTCCTACAAACAAAAAAAAAAAAAATTTAGATTTTCGAACTTGCATAAATATCGCCTTGAATTAAGCAATTTTTTGTGGTCTAAGTGTTCTCTTAAACCCATTTATATAATTCAACCTGCCCTACATACACATATAAAGTTAAGTTCTACTTTTCACATTTCTCTTTCCATTTGTAGTACATGTAGAGCACAAAATCAAAGGGAAACAAAACCAAATTTTTGTGGAAATTTTTTCACTAGAAATAGTTTTAATGGCGCTTTTAGAAAAATCAGACGAAAGTAAAGACAATCTCCGTTCAAAATAATCAGACGAATATAAAGACAATGTGAAGCTTAATTTGGTTTTAGATAATTCAACAATTACATCATTGCCAGATGCAATTGAATGCATTCAACACCGCGAAAGAAAGACAAAAAAATATATAAAACATGGGAATGAAACAAACCCGGAAACGAGATAGCAATACAGAATTTCGTATTTGTTAAACGCAATCGTCTCTCGCTCTCTGTACATGATAGCACACGCAGGCCAGGTGTAAACAAAAATTCGAATTTGCAACACAAACGGAAACGGTATCACACCATATAAATTTATTTATATTTATTTAATACAAATGTTGAGATTTCAAATATTACTTTTTTCCTAATTCTACAATAAAATGAACGATTAAAGCTGAAGTAAACATTTTGGCTTCCGGTACCCTCCAAACAGGAAGGTTTGGCTGCAATTACGATTTCGTAAGTAAAATAGCTTGCGCTTTGAGTTAATTTTGGTAGTTCAGAGTTGCAGTTAAAAGAGAAAGCAGTTGTAAAGTTTAAATAAAAAGAAAATCGTATTTTAACGTCTAAATATACAAAATAAAAAAAAAAAAAAATTCAAAATTCAAGTGCACAACGGAAATAAAGAATGAAAACAAAAAGGAGAATTGAGTTAATCTGAATCTTCAACTTCGAATTCGCGCGGTCGAATTAAATCGTTCTTCTCCTTGCCTGGCTGTAACTTGTTGACATGGAACATGGATTTAATGATCTTTAAGTTCGGTTTACAACTGCAATTTTTTTCTCGTTGCTTCGTTGATCGCTTATTATCTAAGCAAATTCAAGGTGTCAGAGCTCCAAGCCTTTCGAAACTTTTTTGTGCTTTCATCGTACACTTTCATCATGCACTTATTTTCGTTTTATATTTGGAATGCCATCCTCGGCTTCCAAACATATACAAAAAACAATTACCTAACAAACCAAAAATTTTACAATAAATTGTGCTTAGGGGTGCGTCTCACTTGTGAACTACAACGCTCCCTCTTGAAAAATTTTTAATTCGTCGCCATCGATGGCCTCCTCTAAATAGTGTCAGTTCGAAAATTTTCGCTTCCTTCGTAGTCAGTGTCATTTGCTCGCTTGGCCATTCTCGGGTTTCTCGTAGGTACACCTTGTTCACAGACAGTTGTCAGCACTGACTCAGAACAGTCAAACTCAGAAATATAGTTTATTAATAATCAAAATTGCCTACACTCAAAACTTACTGGAACGTGAGGTAATTCCATGCTGTATAATACGTGTAAGTATTCGTGCCGGTTAATTTGCTTCCTTTTTTTTTTTTTTTTTGTTAAAAGTGTTTGGCATCTTAGTTCATATCATTTTATCAACACTCTTATGTGTATTTTGCTTTTTATTTACGTTTGTGTGATTTTATTATTGATTCTATCATTGTGAACAAACAAACGCCAAATTTTACCCTTATTTTCTTGTCATTTTTGTCCAAATAATGAAGGCACGACGAAAGCTGTCACCGAAGACCTATAACCAAATGGCTTTCAAGGTACGCTAGTTAACTAAGTTATACATAATCACTGCCAATGTTTTCTAATATTGCAACCCTGCACAAAGGTTGTTGTATTTGCTCATGTGATATTTGCACATACCCCCCGTGCAAGTGTTTTAGTTTTATAACAGTGCAATTGGAAAGAATAGCATGGCTTTTTGTTCTATGTTAAATAACATTAAACTGTTAGAAAACAAATGCTAACTTTTCAGTGGTATATGTTGTCTCTGAGAAATAGAAATTTTATTCTCAGCATTTTTGCGGGGCATCGATAAGAAATGTACAGGAAAGAAAGGTAAGAAAGTAAATTTTACTTTGAGAAATTAAATTTTATTCAGGGTTTATGGTGCATAAGTATTACGAGCGAGATCCATTTCAAGAGATTTTACTAAACTATATACATATGAAGAGATTATTATTACATATCTGATAAAATAAGAGAGCATCGAAACTGCGAAATTCTGTAGAAAAAGGAATTTTCCAAAAATATCAAAGGATTTTTTTTTCTCGATATGCTCACAATGGGCTTTGAAAATGTAATTTGGATAATGGTTTGAATAAAAATGTTTGTATAAAAGCTTATATTTGTTCTGTTGCGTCGCAAATAAATCAATATACATATGTTTTCGAATCTTTGCCTAGGTTTAAATACATATGTGTACATACATGCAAACTTTATTATTACTTTGTATTAATCATTCGCCAGGCAGTGCGTTAATTGCCAATAATTTGTTAATACATGATGTTTATGTTCGTCGTTTTCGAATGTGCATGTGTGTATAAATGCAAGCACAGGGTCATTGTATATATACGATATAGACGATATAGTTGATGTATTCGTGTGCGTTTAACTACAATTAAATTGCTCATAATACTTTAAAGGTCGCTTGCAATGCATTGCAAGAAACGTTGTACGTTTGTTGGTCGGGAACATTACTCACATTATTGTTCTGGTGTCGAGTTAAATGAAGCACAAAATCCTCCATTTGTTTGCGTGAGTTTTTCTAATTAACAGTCGAAAACAATGGCACAACCAGCCAAGTGATTTAATTTCTTGTTGTTGACGTTGCTTTACGTTTTACTTCCGTTTTTGACTGTAATAGGCATCCATTAGGGTGTTCAACGCGTTTACGGCTGGCATTTTTTTTTATATTATGTATATCGCGTTCTTTGCCTTAACACCCTCCTCGTACTCTACTCTCTCTCTCTCTCTGTTTATTTCTGTGTGTACCCAGTAAACAAGTAACTGTAAAAAAAAAAAATGCAAAAATACGAAACAAATTTTGCGCACCCTATCAGAGCTACGACAAATGCATTTATTTATTTAGTAAGGATTCTAAGGCTGCTAGACAACCTAGATCATGTACTCGCCCTTATTGAAAACTCTAGCCCACTCGAGATTTGAATCCGCGACCATTGCATTATTAGTCGCAATCCTTTGTCTCGTCTGTTACTCATGCGGACAAATATATAAAAACCTCAATTCTCTCAACCCAATTCTCTTTTTACACGATTTTTTTTGCACGGATTTGATTTAACACGAGTTCGAAAGAAACGAAATTTCTTTTTTTACACGAATTATTTTGTTTTAATACGATTTTTAATATTTTTTAACTTCTTTTATATTTATGAATTTCAGATATAATTCCCTTTTCCCCAAAGTAGAAGTTATTTTTTATAAATTATTTAATGAATTAAAATGTGTAAGCACGAAATAAATTAAGTGAACTCTAACAAGAACTTTTTAATATTGTTTACACCTAATTCTCTTTTTACACGAATTTTTTTTACACGAATTTTTTTTTACACGAATTTTTTTTACACGTATTTTTTGGGAACGTATCTACCGTGTAAAATGAGAATTAGGTGTAAGTCAAAGGCCATACATTCCAAACAATTTTTAAGTTCATTCATAATTTGAAACTTAAGTTAACTCAAGAAACAATAGCGAAGCGTGTGCACGAAAGAAGAGACGGAAAGAACTTTTGTTGATCTCCAGCTGTTCTCGACTTGACTGAGATGTAAGTAATTTTAAATAAAAATCAGAAAGATGGGCAAATAAAGCAGACATAGTAAGTAAATGCTGCATTTATTTTCGAACCTGACTCTTTAAGAGAAATGTAAATGACTGGTGTCGGGAAAAAGACACGGAGCTCTCGTTACTGTTTCAAGAGATGCTAGGCAACCAGTCCATTTTCAAGTTGAGTTCATAGTTTTAAGTAAAGCAAGAGTATGAAGCAAGTTTCTATGCTGTTTCTCAGTTTGTGCAGCTTTGAGCAGTGCAAGCAATAGACGGGAAGAGGGTAACGCCCTTAATTTTATGTCAGTTGATGTGAAAATGAAAGATGAATTTATTACTTTTGCTGTCTTTGATTACTGAACATAGGATTTAAGTAATTTAAAAAAAGTTAATATTTTCGAGCTTATCTCTGGCATCTTCTAAGCGTATTGAAGATTTTTGAATGGACTTTAAGTGAATAGTTCGAAAAATTTCAAGTAATTTGAATTTTGTTTTAGGCCGGCCGCACCCATTTTTGAAAATATTCATATACGTCAAACTTTATATCCAAATTGAGGCAATTTTAGAAAATTAAGGTGGACAGATGGACGGAGAGGCAGTTAATGGCTAATTTGCAAATTTAATTAATTCAGGCAATGGGGAGCGTAGAGATGCATATAACTAGTAGTACAGTAATAGAGGGTGCCAATTGTCAGTCCATAGAAGCGTAACTGAACGAGAGTTATAAATACATTGCGATGAAACATTTGGCATGATCTACTTAAAATATATTGAAGGGTACGTCTCCTGACTTTACAAACTTTTAAATGTTTTCAACGTTTTGCAATATTCGTGGCCACAAATAGTATGAGTAACTAACCTATGGAATTGATGAGAGCAAACGTTATAATAAAATTAATATACCACCAGGAATTTTTTGGGCAATGGATGGAAAAAAGGTGAAACTCACCTTTGTGCATCAGAAATGCGGTGAGTTAACCCATAAACAATGACTGGTGCACGTTGAATGTTTTCTATACCCTAACAGACAATCATCGTTCCCGACGGAAACGCAAAAGAAATGAAAATAATGAAAAAAAATGTTTTAATTGTTTTCAATTACACGGTTTATTTTCGTGTAACGAAAAAGGAAAAGCAAACGAAAAACGAAAAAGGAAAAGCAAACGAAAAACGAAAAACGAAAAACGAAAATAAAATAATAATGCAAAAATATTCTGTTTAATATATATGTGCGTGTGCATGTATATATATATATGCATATATAGGTGGTTGATTGGTTCGACTATAAGTTTTCGTTTTATTAATGATTTTACCAGCTTTGATACTTTTTCCTCAAGCAATTATTTACATAGACATGAATGTAGTTAGTTATCTTCTAACTGCTAAACTCAAGCCTTGTTGTTGTGTGCGTGTGTGTGTGTGTGTGTGTAGTTCTCTTATCGTATAAACAATTGCCAAAAAGCGAATAATTCTGTAGGCATTCCGTCAGGAGTAACTTATTTATTTGAATTTCAATTTGAAATTAATTTTATCAAAATCTTTTTCCATCGCATTGAACGGTCAGAGCAGACGTGTGAGCATGTTGTGTGTAGCGATTATAAATGGTAACTAACGGGACTTTAGATACATACAAATGATTGCACGTGTAATTGAAGAGAGCTTCCTGTGAACAAACTGCTACTAACCGTAATATATGCACACATGCAAGCGTACGTATGCGCATTTTTGCATACATACGCATATAAACGAGGGGTAAAGGGGATTAGGGAGCTCTTCTATACAGCTAGAAATTGAATCACGCACACAGCTTTAATCTTAAATAAATTTTACATATTCGTTGCGAGTTCGTGTCCGTGTAGTAGACTGAAGTTAACTTTTAGTAATAACTTTCAGTTTAGCTATTATTTTACGTTTACCTTATTTTTTTAGTATTTTTTCCGAATTTTTAGAAATGTTTCTTTCAAATTCATCCTTAAAAGGGTAGTGATGATTTAAAGTCATATAAAGAAAGTTACATATTTACATTCAAGCTATGTGCACAGCAATTTTTTATTCATTTATTTATTCATCCACTCCTGACTCGAATACACATTCAGCCGACTTTAGCAACATTAGTGCGATTAAACACTTAGATTATAACGTTAAAGAGAAGAAAATGGATCAAAAGCACAAAGATTTTGTAATGTGGCTAGCTGGCTCATAGCCGGCAGAGCAGTTGCGCTCGGCTCACAGTGCCGCATTACAGATGTCTGTGTGTGTTTTACGTCTG
>KK502616.1:143281-159050 GCA_000688735.1 Glossina austeni
TCCGTCCGTCGGTAATCGTCCATGTCCCCTCACTGTCCCCCATACGCGCACCACTCCACATACTCCGACATTGAGGGGACCTTACTTAAGTACTAACAAGCGGATGCAAATCCAAGTAACTAGTAAAATGGAAAAGTAAACAATTACGAGTATGGCTTTTAGAAGGTACAAAGTCCGCCATTTTATTACAGGGCTACAAAAAAAATTTATGTTGTTGGGAATAAATTGCTAACAAGCCAGTTGAAGAATAACACCAAAAAAAAGTATGCTTACACTTGTCTGGTTGCCGCAGGACTAATGAGAAATGGTATCTTGCGAAAATAATTGATTACTTATGAATAACCCTAATACAAAATAAACCCAATCGTAGTGGGATTCGATTCCGCGAGCATCGGTTTGACAATCGCGAGTCGTATCGGCTCGTCCCGGCTGTGCGGGAAAAGTTAGATAAAAAGACTGACCTTTCCCGTACAAGTTTTAGTGAGAAATTTAACTTTCGACCTTATCTTCATACGACTGATGTGGTTTAACATTGGATTAATCGCGATATTACTTATTTTCCCTTCTTTGTTTGTCTTCATTCCCGCATGTCTTCTCGTCCTCATTACGTCATTTGTTTGGTGCTCTCTGCTTTTGGAAAACTAATTAAATATTCATGGGATGATTGACACAATAAAGATTATCAAGATTAGAGAGCGAACTAATGGTAAGAGAATTTTCATCTTAAGTTGATAAATACAATACCGAGAAAGGATGGCGATCGTTGAGGAATGCCAGATAAACTTTTATATTTGTTTCTTTTTGCTTAGCGTCGAAGTATCTGTCTTTCAATTACCGACTCAAATTGCTAAACTATTTCTGATTTCTAAATAATTTCTGTTTAAAACTATTGCTGATTTAATTAAAGTTGTCGAGGGCAAATTGAAATTTAAACACGGATGACACACTTAAATACAAGTGTCGCATGGCATTGCGTTTTTTTGTTTTTTTGTTTTTTGTTTTTTTTTTATAAATGCAAGCAAAGCATTTATCATGGGACGCTTATAAATGTGTCAATGGTATTGACAATTGATACAGATATGTTGATATTTTTATAATTATTAATTTAATAAAAATTTTCATTCTTCTTTTGGGGGTGGATTACTAGTCGGCCTCTAATGTGTACATTGAACATAATATATGCCTGTCAAGTACCGTCAGCTAAGCTTTGTTACTACTTCATATGGCGGACTGGGCTGGTTTCAAAATATCTCCAGTGACAATAATCCATCTTTAAAATAGAATCCGGCAGCTAAACATAGACGAACCGAATTTTAATTAGTTCTTGAACTTGAAGGTTTAAGGAAGAAACAAGTGACAAGTGAGTGGGATTAGCAGCTATGAACGATAAAATAAAAAATGATTTCAAAAAGCGGACAAAACGTTTTGCAGGTTGTTCCTCAAACTGGCTATGAAGAAAGCAAAACATCGACTACTTTATCTAACCTTAAAAGAGGTTTCAAAGTAATTTGTATTTATCTACTCTTAGAATACTTAACAAGTTGTTTAGCCAGCTGGATGGATAGGTGAACGTAATTAATTCGATCTCAGTCAATGACTAAATTTTGCTTTGTTAGAAAACAGAAAAATAATATAAAATCGATGATAATTTTTTTTTAAAAAAAAAAGGCAATGAAAAAAAATGTCTATTCCCGTATTCGCCTACGGGAGTTTTAAAATGATCTCCTAATCTAGGTAATAATTTTGAATCGTGAATGTTACAAAAGCAAATGTTTCCTAATGGGTAGGCAGATGTCCTGAAAAGAACTTTAATTCGTTCACGAACTTGATTGCTTGACAAAAAGGGGACAACATAAACAAACCTGCTTAAGTCACATTCAAGGACGTTCACTTACGATAGTCAATCTTTAGAGTGAATTACGAAAACGTGCAAAACGTGTAATGTGTGTTTTATATAAGCACACAGTAACACCTACAGGAATTTGACTATTTGCGGAAGGAATTTCCGTTCGCAGTAATGTAACTGAAAGTCAAATGTTTTGAAAGGAACAGAGGGAGGGAGGAAACTTTTTTTCATCTACTTCACATTGCCTTCCTGCGTCAGGCCTAATCTGCTTAAGCAGCAGAGCGCGAGATGGGACTGCATTTTCATAGCATTATGAGCTACACAACATAGACGAGCCGACCACCAACAAGGCAGAGCGTAACGAAACAGAATAATCAAGTGTGTATGTATTTCGGATGTTAGAACGGAAGTACTAAAAGAAGCCTATCTGCTATGGACTCTGCGAGTGTTTTACTTATCATCGAGTTCATCTCCTTCAACCGCGGAAACGTTGCGAACACTGAACTGCAGGAATGTAATTTCGAGGTGCAAAAGTTCCTTACGATTTTCCGCACGTAAATTCCTTCTCAGGATCTCTAAAATTTCCATCTCAAGAATAGGAATTTCAAGTCGAACGTTCAATTGCAACGTTGCATCATCATAACGTCAAGCTTTTCAGCTAACTTTTGGTTTCTACAGCAAATTGTTTCTCTCAAATGCAGATCTGAAGGTCGATCCCCAAATTGAATTCTAAGCTCCCGCACAGCCTAAATATTACGATGGTATCTCCAGTACCAATCTGAAGCTTTTCTTATGAATTTACTTTTCTCTCATAAATTCGTTCGAAATTTCCACATAGACTTTGCGTAGCTAAGGCACGAGTTCGATACCGAAAATGATCGACTCTCAAACCTTGATTTCCTTGATTGCGAACTGGAAAAAAAATTAGACACTTAGACGCATTAGAGCGGATAGGCAGACCGAAATCAATGCAATTGTAGTTTGCCTCCACAATCTCTGGATAGGAGCTTTGCTGCCGTAATTTCTTTAGTTTGTAGTTCGAAAATATTTTGATAATCGCTTCAAAAACAAGACATAAGCCATAAAGAAGTTTATGAACGAAAGGTATTTTTAGCACTATTCGCTTGCTTTCTAAGGCGGCGCTTGCTTTATTAGGGCTAACCGATTGAATAGGGCTACATGTTGAAACGTGGACTTCAGGATCCCAGAGCAGACCAGGCACGCACAAGAAATTGTTTTCGCAGATTCTGTTTGCTTACGGTGGACGTCATATTGTGGATCTCAGATCATGGAGCCACATTCAAGCATAGGCCTCACTAGCGATGTAGTGGTATACGCATCACGAAATATTCTCGACCAGTGCTTAATAAACCCCAAACTGATCTGCGCTTTGTAACGCATATATATTTGCATTCAAGGACAATTTTCAATCAAATATTACTGCGACTTCGGTAACTGAACCAGGTTTCCCTATTCGCGCATTATTTATTTTGTAAAATGTATTGAACGCATTGATCCGATAACAAAGCATATGTGTTATTATAGCACCATCTGTAAAAGTTTTCGATTTGAAAACACAAGATTGACTACTATTCGGACTGTCGGCAAGTTTGATGTCATCGGCACATATTAATGTGCTGCAATGTTTTACGACATTTTGTAATTCATGTATGTATGTGTATGTGTAAACCAGGCAATTATAAAAGGACCCCTAAGCCCCTCCAGAATGCACTATGATTTCATTACAGATTGCATTACTAAATCGTGCCCTTTGGAGGGCGTTGATGAAGACAAGAGTAAATTCATTTCGGAAAGATTTCGGAAAGCCTTCCTGTTATGAATGTAAATCACATCTGTTCATTTTCGATTACTAAGTGCTTCGTTAATTAATGTAACGAATATAAGTTGACCTCTCGTTTATAAATCTCTGCTGGCAGCTTGAAATAGTTAATTAAATTTATGGCGACGACATATCACGTCAAGTAAAAAATTTCCAATTTACGACTATTTTTAAACAGCAAAATAAGAAATGACTTTTTCCCATTTATAATAACTAGAAAGTAATCGGGTATTATCGCCTAACTGAATGAATGGTGAATGGTGTAGAGAAATTCACAGCACAGTTTCCCAGGACACAAATTGTTGTTGTTGTTGTTGTTGTATTATTTGTAATTGTATCAGGAATGAGTTAGAGTGCCTTAGAATAAATTCGAAATAAATTGGAATTCAATTCTTCTTCTTAATTGTATATTGTAATAATATTGTGATCAAAATGTACGACCAATATTTAAGTGAAATTACGCGGGAATAGAATAGAATATCAGGAATATATTGTTCTAAATTGGTAGCACTGTGACAAACATCTGTGCCAAATTTGACATCATAAATGTCATTAGGGTTTTAGCTGCGCTGGGTTTGGCACGATACAAAAGTGTTTTTTTCCGATTTTTATAATAAGTGTGAAGAGATGATTCCTGGCCATCATGAAATGCATAATTATTAGAGATGGCACTTGAATCTATGCTCTATGCATACGAGCGAGATACAACCGGTCAACCGGGCGAATGTCGTGCAAACAGTCAACCAATACTGAAAAAGCCGTGCTAAAGTCGCTCAAAAATTGAGGTAATGTTAACAGATTTCTTCGTTTGTCGTGGTGTCATGCATTATGCATTTCTTTTGTCGTGATAACCTGTTAATAAGGAATATTCTTTGACTTTGAGGTTTACTTTGAAGGGGACGTAATAGATTTAGGGCATTAAAAGTAAATAAAAGGGGGAAAATAGAAAAAAAAAAGATCTTACTTTTTGGACACGGGATCATGGTTACACGGAACATGCAGATGATTTTGATCAATATTTGGCTAACAGGCCTTCGGTCTTCGGAAATATCTTTACATAGAATTGCAAGGCGCTCGTTTCTGCGAACCTCCTATTAGCGTGTACGTGCGCAGATCTCAATCAATATTTAAATTTGTTGTTTTAACCGATCAAGAAAAGTTTGTGCTAAATTTCAACTTCATTTCGAAATTCTACAAAGATTTTGGTTAAAATTGAACCATTTTAGTAGAAATCGGTTTATGTCATTGGCATCTCGCTAGCTAAACCAGGTGACAAAAAATTGAAATTTCATGCAAATTACACACGACGGTAGGGTATACTTAGCTTCCAACATAGTTTTGCAACACCACTACAACAACACCAAAGAAAACCCCAACACGAACCCCCGGATTCAAGAAAACTCTCACGAATGTCATTCGGGGTACATTCGGACGGCTTCGGGTGGACGCAAACACCAAAAAAGTCGTGAATCAACTCTTCGGGTAGGCTGAACCACACCTTTTTTTACCCCCCAAAACCCAAAAAAAAGGCATGTCTAAACCCACAAAAAAAACATCAGCCATCCAACAAAAAATTTTTTTTTGAATGTAGCGCATCCCAAAAGTCACTATTACCCGACATTATCTCTATCTTTCGTCTCTTGCTCACAAAAATTGCATGGTGCACGTGAAGGAACATATATTACTTACTAACAATATAAAAATATTCTAAAGTAAGCAACACCCTGTGAAAAAGCACGATTTTAGGCATAAAAAAATTGCTTCAATCGATAAATGATTTTCAAATAAATGCTGACGTGAAAACTAGTCTTACTTCTATGTACATATGCAAATTTCTATGTTGTACGTGCTTGGTTGTCAAAGGCAGGAATTTAAGAAAGAAAAGTTCTTTTAAAAATGTTACCAATTCAGTCAGTCAGTGCTTGATCAAACATCTTATTAAAGGCATAACAGTTTTGTTATTGTAGCACACAAGCAAAAATAATAGCAAAGCTTTCATTATCTTGTTGTGTGCAGAGTTGAAACAATTTTTTGAGAAAACTTTATTAAGCAAGAGAACAAAGTTAAAAGACAGATCTATTCTAAAGCCAAACAAAACCTTTTAATTGCTGTACATGGAGGTGACTATTAAGGACTCGGGGCACAAGTAGATTTCTTTTTTCTTTTACTCTATTTTCTACTTTCTTTTTCTTTTTTCTGTCTTTTCTGGTTTTTTTTTTTTTTTTTTTTTTTTTTTTTTTTTTTTTTTTTTTTTTTTTTTAAGGTTATTTTTTTTTTTTGTTTCTTTTCTTTCTTTCTTTCTTTTATTTTTTTTTTTCCTTTTTCTTACTGATTTATAAATGCAGAACAATTTATTGGTTAATCTACCTTATGCTAACACAATGCAATGCATCATGGCCGTAATAAACGTTTCTTAAAGGCATAACAATGCGTTTGTGTTCACGTGAAGCCAGTGCGGTTTATCCATGAAATCATTCAATTGCATAGAATAGCTGGCAGACGAACGTTGTTTCCTTTCTCTTTTACGTGAAATTTTAACAAATTAATTGCAGACAATAAATCGTGGAAAATTCCGACAAAATAAGTGGCACAAGGAGCAACATAACACTTGCACTCTAAACCGCCAACAACATGCCGGGCAACTATTTACCTCTCACTTGCACGCATTAAAGATGTTTTTATATGATATGTACGCGAATACATACGTAACCAAATGATGAAAGTAAAGAGCTTTCGCGTTTATGTATAGTATGTATGTATGTATATAAGTATGTGTAGAATGGAGATGTGTGTATGTGTATGCACGTTAGTCGCTTAATGGACTGTACAAAAGAATGATGATGTGTTAAAGCACAAACTTTCACCAGTGATAAGCGCAATTTATAAAGTTTTTCCCTCCTCGACGACGACGGTCGCTACGGTCGTTGAAATAGTGATAGAAATGGGAGTAAACGATGGGTTCGCCTGAGATTCCACAGATGTTATTTAGTATATTACACTGCGCTATACTGACACCTGAAACTGACTAAGCTTACACAATGCACACATACACTAACTTTGAAATGCACACGTACATACATACATTCAAGCATACATATATACAAATATATATATACAAATATGTATTAATGTAGGTGTTTTTCAACTGTTGTTGTTATGCACTTTCATAAAATGCTCACTGTTGTGTTTTCTTTATAAGAAACTTTCCCGTTTGAACACGCGGCACCAATTACAGTCACAAACAAGTCCTTACGCATAGATATACATATATGTATGTATATATATATATATATAAGTAAGTACGTATTCATTTACACATCTTGGTACATAGCTAGGGTTTGGGTGGCATATAACGTCAACGTTCAAAATTTTACTGAATATATATGCGTACGTGTGTGTGTGTGGCTGCGTGCGAACGGGTATCGTATTATCCTCGATAGTGCGGATGACAATCGTATATTGTATTAAACAATACATCGACAACCACAAATACCCAAACACACTATAAATGAACATAGATTCAAACATTCATTCGTTACCAGATATGCGAATACAGTGAAAGAAGCAAAACACGAATAAGTTTATAGTCATAATGGAATTAAATATTCTTCTTCATATATGTTATTAAGCATTTGTGAAGTTTGTAAAGTCATGTCAGCAAATACTGATTCGTAAAGGATTAATTGCGATTAGCCCCAGATTATCTATAGATTCCATCTCATAAAATCGGTATGTTCTTGATTAGAAGGCAGAGTTAAGTCGACCGAGATAGGCTCGCATCTCCATCTAGATTTTAGCTTTTATATATGTTGTCTGTCCATATGTCAAGACTACAATCTCAAAGCAAACATGTTATTATATATTATTGCGTAGATTGCATTTCGCCAAACAGTTGGTTATCTTTGCATCAATTTAAGTCTTTTCAAGTGCGTTTACATTGGTGGCGGTTTCAAAGGTTTCGGGGCACTTTGAACAATTTCAGCTGAAAGCAAATGTAATTACAAAATATCTTCAATTCAGACGTGCGTGAGCTATTCTATCCGTTTCGGTACATAAATGTTAAACGTACGCATATTTGTTTACCGACCAAAAAAGTAATGAAAGTCTCGATAGCAAACAATAAAAAAGAAAAGCAGGCATAAAAACAGCTGGAAGCGCATGAATTACTCGTTCCTTGAATGTTCGGCATCGAAATGTCCACAAAGTGACAATAAAAGTTAGTCAAGAATTAAAAATACAAATGGGCGTAAAAAACGGAATCAAAAACTCCTGACTAGAATTTTTCATGCATCATATGTAAATGGGAAAATAATCAGAGATGTAAACTCAGGCAACATTTTTAACATATTCCCCAAGGAGGACATCGCAAATTTACTCTCATTTCAACTAAGCGGAAAACACAACAGTTATGGTAGCTTGCTTATATAAGCAGAATATTGAGCAGAATCTTGAGTTAGTCGGAAAAGAAAAGTTGAGTTGAAAACAAAGTTTCAGTTAAGAATATTGTCAAACTAAGTAAGCTGTGAGTAATCCTACCTCTTGATACCGAACCGTATCAAGAAAAGAAACTTCGGAACAACTGTGTGTGTCAGAAGTGAGATCATGGAGACCAAGAGAAATGGTGAAATTAGCAGAACTCAATATGCCTCAGCTCGAACAGGAGCGGGGAAAAAGAAAGCTCCGTACACCCAAAAGCAAAGCTGAATTAAAGCAAAGACTGGTCGAACATCTAGAAAAGAACTTGAGTGGACCTGTCCATATTTGAATTCGAATATAATATCGAGGGAAGGGAACCGGCTAACCGACAACTTTGAATGAACAGAAAATACAGCTACAGCAGAGGAAGAATGAAGAAGAGGATGGTACAAGTAATGCAAATGCAGGAAGTGCTACAGCAAATAAAATCACAAATTGACGGGACCGCGGAAAAGATCGACAAAGTTCAGGAAAACCAAGGCGTTCTGAAAACATTGCATAGGCGGAGTATACCAGTAGATTGAAGGTTATGCCAGACTGAATTCCCTGGAAGAAAATGTTACCAAAGAGATAAATCAGTTTGAGGCGAAGGTGGAAGGAACCCCTAGAAGAAAATATCGGTGAAACGGTGAGACAGTTTGCAACCTTACGGAATGAAGTCGATGCCTTAAAAGAAACAGCGACTACACAGCAACTTGGTGTTGGAGAAGGTGCTTCTGAAGTTCAAGCCCCCATCATTGATGATGCCTCCAACGTGCTATGTGAAGAATGTCCGAAGTTGTCCAGTGTTAGGATAAGAGATCGAACACAATTGCGACAAAGTTGGGTACCTTGGCCGTAAATGTAAATTTCGGAGGAACGAGTCGCACTTGATATTGCCCATCAATAGTAAAGCAGGCATACAGCATAAATGCCATGTTAAAGGTGATAAAATCGAGAAAATTTCCGGATAACTCTAGTAGGCTGAAACATGCAGAGAAGACTGTAATGACTCCAGAATGTGGAAAAGATCGTGAAGTACGCATATCTGAGGATTAGAATGCTAGAAAAAATATCGTTGTCCGTCGGATCAAGTTAGAGACAAATTCTCGAAGGAAGGCGGACGGGAGGCGGGAAGTTGGTCGATGACGATTTTAAGGTAATAATTGCTACTACGAAGGATGAACGTGTTAACAGCGAGCATATTGGGCATATTGGGCTTAGTGGGAGGGCGTAGTTTTCGAAGACGAATGTCTATGGGGGATGTGGTGCAGTAAAAACGGTTCACGCACAAGAGCCAAGTCCAAAGAAATCATAGAAAACCGCTGCAGAGAGCAACAAACGGAGAGCACTTTGACGATATGCAAACAGTTAAGGAGATTAAACAGAGATTCTGCTGGGTAGGATGCCGGAAGTCAGTAACAGCATGGTTTCATAGCTGTGAGGAAAGTGATAAATCAAAAGAAGCGAAACATACCATGAAAGACCGGATTGATCGGAAAGCGAGCTTTGTTGCCGAAGGTCTAATGCAACCGTATAAGCCATCGCAAGCATAGTGACAGATTGTCAGCAAATTTGCAAACTAACTGCGAAGGACCGTGCACAGCTATAACGAGGATAACTGACAGAGTCTACCGCAACCAGAAACATCCAAAGGCGAAGCTATAGGTAAAGTAGCACGCATAAGCAAACTGATAGCCTTTGCGAATGACCTTAATCGGGACGAACAAGATTAAGTTTAGGGCATTGTTACAGAAATTCGAAATCTAGTTTCATTCCAACTTAGTGATATTCTCAGAAAATAAATTTCCAAACGCAAATTCATGGCGCGTCATGCGTATAAGCAGAATATTGTGCAGGATGAGTTATGCGGAAAAGAAAATCGAAGTCGAAAAAAAAGTTTCAGTTAAGAAATAGATTGTAAATGAAATCACGATCTAGTGATACGAACCGTATCAAGAAAAGCATTTTTCGTAAGTATGTCTTAAAGCCGATTAAAAGCTATCAAGAAAACTAAACTTTATTTGGGCGCCCAAGGCCCACGTAAAGGTAGAAATTACACTAAACTGGAGTTATTAGAAAAATCTAAAGTGAAGATATTCCTACGAAATGTCCTATAAGTAGTCCCATAATATTTTATGGGTGTGGTATGATTTTCGGTAATTATCGACCTTTTCACCAACGACATCAGTTTTTAATGTTCTTTAGGAAATACCAGAAGTCTCTACGCTCTTGTAACAATTATATATAGCTATATACTGCATGATAATCAAAAGTACAAAATTTGTTTTTTTTTAATTTTCTGAACTTTGTATGAAATTTACTTTTACATTTTATTTGATTCTTTTGTTCAATTTGTTGTTCAGCTCGCGGTAAAATATAACTTAGCGAAGACAGAAATTGTGTTTTTTTTTTTTAGCAAAGACGCAAACGTTGAAAAAAATATGCGCGTACCGTATATATCTTCTTTCGACAGACATTATTTGTTGTGCATTGTTATTAAGCACTTAGCGAGTAACGGGTTTCTCTCAAAATTTTCAAAACTTATCAGAATGTGAAAAAGCCCCCAAAGGGGTTCGATCTTTAAACCCAGCACAGATGGGTAGAGGTATCAACATAAAAAGGGAACCTTCAGAAATACTATAAAGTACAGTGAAATTGTGAATCTATTTAGCGCTGACAATCCATAGGGTTCCATAGGGTAGAATAGGGTTCCTTCTTTAACCCCAGCAAACAGGTGGGTAGAGATATGCTCATGTTTTTAACATCCAAAGGCAACCTTCAGAAATACTATAAAGTACCGTCAAATTGTGAATCTATCTAGCGCTGACAATCCATAGGGTTCCATAGGGTAGAATAGGGTTCCTTCTTTAACCCCAGCAAACAGGTGTGTAGAGATATGCTCATGTTTTTAACATCCAAAGGCAACCTTCAGAAATACTATAAAGTACCGTCAAATTGTGAATCTATCTAGCCCTGTCTATCCGTACGTGTGTATCTGTGTTGTTGTTGCTATCCTTATTGCAAAAAGCAATAGGCATTAAAAATAGGTCAAATCGCTCAAAGGGCAAGCCCGCAGTGCACGCAAACTGAAAACATTTCTCTTTCTCTAAGGCTTTCGTTGATTACCCATAAGTCGCGAAGCCGTGCTATTGGATGAAATTAAATAAAGGGTGGAATTTTTTGAATTTATTGTACGAAGGATTCAACCATCCATGCTTAAAAGTGGAAAAACCTTCCACGCCCAATTAATTAATTTAATTTTTTGAGGTTCGTCATTTATTACTAATATGATGAACAAGACGGATGCGGTGAAAATAATTCTCGACATTCTAAACATGACGATATATCGGCTTTAAATGGAAAAAATTGGACGTACCGACTCATTATTATCAAATCTAAAATTTAATTGATTTAGTTTTTCATGTTGTTACACTCATTATCGAAAGATGAGAGGCGTATTCATTTTGTCAAAACGTTTGCAACGCCCAAATGGAAGCATCAGAAACCCCTTAAAATATATAAATTTATGATCAGCATCAAATTCTACATCGATTCAAGCATGCCCGTTTGTCCGTCTGTCCGTTTGTCCGTCTGTCCGTTTGCGTAGTGTCTGTTGTAAATATTCTTCTGATCGCAAAAATGAAGCTTTCCACTTCAAATTTGACAAAAACATTGGAAGTTCTTGCACGCAGGTTAACACTGAAAATAGGCCAAACTGATCGAAGAACACGCTTACAGTAGTATGTAGGTTGAAGATGAAGATCGCTCTGTTTTTCAATGGGAATGAAAAATTGTGGTTTTGCTCAATAAACTACAGCAGATAAATGTACAAAAATTTGAAAGCATATTCTATGGGTGACGCTGTAGCATTTGTGCACAGAAATATGGAAACAAAAGAGACAACGCCTGCCCAATATTGTAGCGTATCAAAATATTATTGTTTTTTCAATACCTTTGCAACGCGTAGAGCCAAGCTTCAAAAACCCCATAAAGAATGTAAATTCTTGGCCAGTTTCAAATTTGGAATGCATCTAAACATGTCTGCCTGTTCGTCTGTCCATCTGTCCATTTGTGGTAAACATGCCCCCGTTAGCGAAAATGAAGGTATCGTCTAGAAATTTCCAAAAGAGTTTGAAATTGAGCTAAACTTTTCAAAGGACACGCCTACAACGCCTACATGCCTATACGGCAAAGAGTTTTACTTTGAAAATAGAAAAAATCAATTGTTCTTTTACTTCTTTCGTCTTTTTTAGCATATGAAAGTTTCGATCTCGACCGAATTTAATTTTCTTATTAATTTTCTTTTGTTACCAAGACTTATGAGGAAACCATTTGCTCGTCGAAATCGTTTCGAAAGACATTGCAGCAATAAACGTTAGCGTCAAAATGCGTGAATAGCTTGAATTTTAAGCTATCAACATAGGTGGGTCAAGGATTATTTAAGATACAATTACTGGAATTTTTTGATAGAGTGTCCAAAATTTACAGTCCATTAGAGTGGATCAGACAAATTAAAGAATTTTCCTAACGTCCTGATTAAAATCTATGCAGATAGATAGCAATGGGTTTTACTTATTAAATTCAACGTATAATTTGGACAAAAATTTTGCTATATCTGTGAATATTAAGCGGTGTGGGTTTTCTGTACTGTATGTGCATGGGTGTGAATGTGTATTCTAAATGAAAGGAAAAAAAGAATCTACTTTTTATTCTATATAATATGTACGTAGGATACGTAACCATTTATAACAAGCACATGTACTCCCGTATGTGTACTTAAGTATTTATATATATATATATATATATATATGTGATGCTTTTACGAATGTATGTGGTTACATATATATAGATTGAACTGAAAGGATTGCTATTGCTTTCTTAAAAGTGTTCTATAAACTTTTAATCTCGCACTAAAATCCATATATCCAAGAATATGTACAAACACACATAGCCATAATGCAATAGCATGTAAGAGTACGTATATATAATATATACGGCACAGGAGTATAGAGTATAACACAACACAAATATTCTATTTACGCGGTTTATAAAATGTTCAAAATTTACCGCACGTTTATTGTTGTTAGAACAAAGACTTAACATTCCGTTGCGGCTGCCGTACAAAGTCATTCATATTGAGATCACCGCATGTACGCAAGTATAAAAGCAATATATAGGTACAAGGGTACATGTCTATATATATATTTTATATATATATATATATATATATATATATGTTTAGGTGTATGCGTGGAGGGATATAGCGGCTTTAGGAATTCAGTTCTAATTTAATTACTTGAATTAATATTCTCATTGATATGCACGCATACATGTAACAGTTAGTAGTAGTAGTAGTACGCAAAGAGTTGAGGGATAGGTAGATGTACAAAAAAAAAGCCTATGCAGTTGTGTCTTCTCCAATCATCTCTTCTTCAGGGTTTTATATGCAACATGTCCATACATATACGTATTCACTACATACATACATACATACATACATACATACATGCATACATAAGAAGAGGGAGAGAGTGAGAGATCGATTCGGAAGCAATAACGGATTTAATTGATGGGTCTTTTGCCGCAGCCGAATTGTGTGTAACGAAGCAAATAATAATTCGTGAAAGCTAAAGGCTTTTTTTGTCTGCCGACATACATAGGAATTATGTATGTCAAAAGGGTATGTGCACACAAATCTTCATCCTTTTCAACATACGCATGCTGGGGCTTATACGTACGTATGTGTGTATAAATGCATTCATTACATCATATATTTAAATGTATTATAAGACTTTTTGCTTTTTAGCATATCAGAGGCTGTTAAAATTGTAGAAAAAAGGAAATGCACCGATAACAAAAAAACACTAATGCTTATACATACATACATACATACATACAGACATATTCTCGCGTACACACACACACCTGCATGCGCAAAAATAGTATACATTCATAAAAGTGCTTCATGCACGCCAAGGTACGCCATATAAACCACGTTAGGCTAGGATTAGCGTTTGATATTGTACAGCAGAATGAAGAGCAAAGAAAAACAAAAACACAAAATTTAAAAAAAAAAAAAAAAAAAAAAATACGCAGGGATAAAGGAAAACTCTTGTGTGCTATAAGAATTTTTACGACTTGAAAGTTAAAATGTTTAAGAAAAAGAATAAACCCAAAAGTTTCCTACAAAGAAAACAACAAAAAAAAAAAAAAAAAACCCATAGCAATAGCAGTAGTAGTAGTAGTAGTAACAGTACTACTGGTAGTTGTAGTAGTACGTATATTGTTGCTGTAAATTCTTGTGTATGCAGAAAATTCAATTACAGAAGTTTTGACAGTGAAATATTTGAATTAACGATTTTATATATACGTATATATATATATATATATATATATATTTTATATAGAGATATATGCATGATGCATCCACTCTCCAGGTGCAGCGGTATTTGTTATAAATTTCACTAGTGAATGAAACTGAAACTCCCTTGATAACGAAATTAATTCATAAATTCAAAATTTCATCCGTTCTTATATACACGTTATATAACAGGCTTGTTGCACTCATGTGCAGCATACTCTTGGGCAAATAATCAGTTAATATACGTCTATGTAGATGTGTATGTGGGTGCACCAACAATTGTTGGTTTGTTTGTTGTGTGAGCAAGTAAACATGTTGACTTTCATAACGTGCAGTAAAATTTACTAATTGAAGTATGTTCATATTGGTTAAAGTAAACCGTTCAGTTCGTTTAGTTAATCAAAGTTGAAATTTGAAAATGGCATAAATGCGTATAAATGCTTACAAATAAATCCATGTTTTGCAGATATTTATACTGACTTTCAGTTCACATCATAAACATTTCCGTCAGATTGCAGATCTGCTGTTACGGTTTTCTTAGCTAATTGCACATGACAGGAAGAACTGTCGAATACACAAGCAAGGTTGAACGCACGAAAAGTACTCTGTTAACAAGACTGAAGGAAGGCGGAAGGAAGGTCGGACGAAACAACAAACGAAACGTTTACACGAACAAAAATATGCACAGACGAAAGGACTGATGAGAAAAGACAAGCTACGATAAAAGAATAGAAGAAGAAAAGGATATTTGTAAGGAAAGAGTGACAACTTGTCGAAAATATATATATATTACAACACCAGATATATGATCAAAGACAGATGATGTGAAATCGATATGTAATCATATCAGTCATTCAAGGATTAAGCCACAAATTACGATTTTGAAAACGAAGAACTTACTTCTCAGTTGATTGTTACTTTGCCTAAGCCAGAGATAGTCTGAATTAATTAATTTAACTCCGTCTGACTGTAAAAGTCTCAAGAGATTTAGCCTCTGTAGCAGACATCTAAGCTGAACAAAAATTCAAATTCTTTTGTTAATCAAATTATATGACACTAAACCTAAATAAATGTAAGAAGCTTTCTTTCTCTAGAAGGAAGTCATTCATAACTCATTATTTTATAGATTCGCACAAGTTGGAGGACGTTGAGTCGTTCACAGACCTAGGCGTTCTCTTCGACCATAGGTTACGCTTTAACTTGCATGTCGAGTTCTCGATAAGCAAAGCTAGGTCCGCTATTGGTTTCATCAAGAGGTGGTCCA
>KK502616.1:177386-191552 GCA_000688735.1 Glossina austeni
TCTATTTTCGTTACCGTAATTAAACTTATATAGCGCTTGCCAGCACCAGCATGACCCATGGTTGTCTGCCCACATTCGCTATTTCCGCTCTGTCTTAGGCCCCTGGGTAGTGCCTGGCTTGATGGTCTTCAGGACTTTAGGGTAAGAACAGAACCGGCGAACGATTCTTAATCGATCGTTACCATATTACATGCGTCCGCACAAACTTTATAAGCCCTGTGCCACAAGCGATGTGGTGTGTAAAAATGGCCGCAGTCCTTGTTACCTCACGGTGTTTGTAATTGTATTCCAATAAAAAAAGATTTTATAAAGGATGTTATAAAGGTGGCCCAAGTGAATTGGTTCTTTCAAACCAAAAATAATCGTCCGGGTATGCAATGAGGTGGATGGAACTGAAACTTCTCAGGCAAATCATCTCAATTTCGAACGGTTGAACGATAGTCAGACTGTGCTTACATTACGTACGATTTGCTTACGCTTAAAAGGCTTTTCTTGAACTAGTCACTGCAATATTTCTCACTTCGCATTTTCGCCGGGGCATCTCCAAGTATTTAGTTCAAAACCAACAAAACCAGTTCGCACATTATGCCCATTCATCAATTCAATTGCAGTTGCTGTTGGCAATGGTTCTTTTTTGCTAATCCTCCAAGTTGGAGCTCAACTTAATCAAAATTCAATAGAAAAGAAGAAATTTTGTATTAATTCGGAGACTTGTTGTAGAACTTGACAACTTGAAGCAAGAATTCATTGTTCAACAAGTTTTCAAAGACAAAAGGACACCTCGTAACGATATGTTTACACACCTATATTTTTTTCAAAAGTTTTAAAATTTTCTCATTTTGTGATTGCCTTTATTGAGCAAAATTAATCTTATAGTTTCGTTAACCTTCGAGATGCTTTCACAACTAGTACTAATTTCACAGCAATAACTAACAGCTTTCACAGCAAAATTTTGCAAATACTTTTTCAACTTTTCTCTGATTTCTCACTTTAGCCAATTGAAAAAAATCGTCTTATTTACGAGATGACCTAATATTCGTTTTTAATTAAAGAATGGATTGCCGCTAAATGAGACATTTCGAAAAAGATGCTGAACTCAGTTGACCCAATTTTTCGCCTATAGAAAATGTAAGAAATTTGAGAGGACAATAAAAGAATTTTAACTAACAGTAGCAATTGTGATGTTCTCCAATAATCATCATAGGAGGCCGCAACTTAATTTTGTTATTCTGTCGGTAACAAGCAGCAATTTTTTTTTTTTGACACCTTACAACTTTCAGTACGAGGGTATGTTAGGTTTGTGCGGATGTATGCAGCAGCCAAAAGGACTTGAGACAGACCCATCTTTTATTACATCGGTCGATTCAGAATCACTTTCTGAATCAACGTACGCTTGTCTGTCCGTCTTACTTTTGCTTTTGTTCGACCTACAGGTTGCAATTTTTGAAGTTTTGAAATATTTTTGAGATATATTGATCCAAGGACGAACACTATTGAATGGATGACTTTTGCGACCACTTTCGATATAAAGATTAATTTTGAAAAGTCGTTATGCGAATATTTGTAGGATGGTGTGATGTATAAAGTTTTGACTTCTTGTTATAAATAAGTATTCTTGACAGGAAATTCTATATATCGGTAATCATTGTTTAATCATAGTGTTTAAGACATCCAAATAGTCTTCTTGAGACACCATAGTCTTCTTTAGATTAGATTTTGGCCAAACGAAAGAGTCGCACACGTGCCTTACTTCCCACATACGTGTGTTTGTGAAAGGATTCAAAATTCATTCAAAAACTTTAATTCTGCCTTAACCAAAGTGCCGCAATGGTTTCATAACACAAGCTGACGTCCTAAGCTATTCCATAAATCTTAAAGAATTTCATTTCATTTTCACTACTGGACTGACATTGATGAACGGTCAAAAGAGCCCTCAATTATTCCATTTGAAAGACTTTAATAAGCATCTTGTCAATAACATTCTCCTGCTCTCATTATTATCGATTCTTCCAAACGATTTCAACATGTTCCTTCGAAACATAGAATTCAATCTGTTCCGAAGATCGTTTCCATAGATATCTTGAAATCAAAAATATATTAGCGACCTAAAGTACAAATACTGAACAAGTTGCTCGTTTTTTAGCAGAGTGCAGAGTATTGCTACATAACTTCTATGTTCACGACGGAATGACGCCGTGGTTTAATTTTTAATAGCCAAAAATTCATGCTGAACCAATTACGAAAAATTGAAGACAATTTAAAGAATCAAAAATTTCAAAACAAGTGAATTTTCCAACAACAAATCTTAATTAAGTTGAAGGGACAGCCATAGGGCTCAAAAAATATTTTACACTATTTCTGATGCCTTTGGATCAACCGAAACTTTTCTATTTTACTATTTGGTGACCCTTATGGGCCTAATCTCGAATGGTTATAAAAAACTCAATTTCTTGGGAAAAAAACGTTATCTTGCCATCTATGAAGCAATGATTTCTGACTGCCAGGATTTTATGAAGAGCATCATTACAAGAGATAAGACCTGGATCTACATATACCCGGAAACAAACTATCATTCAAACGAATATTGCGCAAAGGTAACGACAACAGCAAAGAGCGAAAGTCAAAGTCGTGCATAAGTCGTGCTGTGCATTATAAATTTCTTCCGTCAGACAAAGCTGTTAACAAAGAATATTAGAAAGCTCAGGATCTTGATATAAAAAAAGTTTATAGTTAATAGTCGATGGCGAAAAGATCAGTATAAGAACAATGCCGACCGACTAACTGTCGTAACGTTTAAATAAATAAATTTTCTTTCATTTTTACGATTACCCCACTATAATTTTTTATTTACTCACGATTTAAACATACATAGCGATGTAATCTGAGTGCTTTCAGAACCAATGGAGATTAGATGCCCTTGAACCACAAAGCATCTTTTAAAATAGTTTTGGTTAATCGAAATGAAACTCCGATAGCATCAACAAATCGACGATTTTCGAGAACCAAGGATTTTATTTACCCGATCTGATTATCCCCTCAATAGATGTCAATGGTCATTTCGGGCGCTGTTTGCTTCGAACTCGTTCTCGACACTCTTTAAGCCCTTTGTACGACTTGTAAATATTTTCTTTCGATATACGTTCATCACCGAAGGCATTCGGTAACATCCCCAACGTTTCCCCCACAATGTTCAATGCAAATCGCTTTGGCCGACAAGATCGACGAGACATAGTAAAAATCGAAAAACTGACTTTAATACGTTTCTCAAAATACGTGTAACTCTACCGCAGTTCGATGCATCGACATGAAATTCCACGTAGATGATGCTATCAACTCACAAAAAATATAATTAACGGTTTCATAGTCAATGCTCTTAGTTTTTCCTCGCAGTACTCGTATATACACTTGAGGGAGTTTCTGTGTGCTATAAATAAAAGAACAAACGCCGGGCGATGTCTATTCTTTAGTGCAATGCTATGTCTATTCTTCACATGCATTTTAATATTTTTATTTAACACATCGAATTTATAGCTGCAAGTCATCATAAATTGGAATATGAATAAATAAATTTCCACTAACCGATGACATTAGTTCAAGAATTTAGAATATGCAACCTGTGACGATATGATCATAAAAATTTTGCTCGAGCATTACAATCGCGATAATGAATTCAATCTGTTTGCCTTTTTTGTTGGTGATTATAAAAAATAAAATTTTAGCTTTTGACTATTGGCGGTTTTGACAGAAAAACATTTACCTCCAAAATGTATAAAATGAAATATTATCTGGTTACGGGGAAGAAATTACCAGCAATGAATATTAGACAAAAAAAAAACCTACAAAAACATCCAGTATTTATAAAAGCCTCGCCGTTTTTTAGTGGCTTTTCATTCAGCTCGAATACATAAAGCCGCGGTTTTTGTGGTTCGGTTTTAAATGTTCTGCGAACTTTACGCAGCTAAGGTCGATGATAACGCGTAAGAAAGTCTAAGCGGCTTGAATCGAACTCTCGTCATCATATTTAGATAAATTCGTTTTTTTTTTGTTTAAAAGCTTTTCGAAAAAGCCTTAAGCCAACAAGCTATTCTATGCGCATTTTCTCAAATTCTTGAAATTCTTATTTGGGACCTAAGTCAATAAAAGCATTTTGTGTAGGGTATAAGGTGAATAGGACTTTTGTATTTTGAAGGGGCATTGTCATGACCAATGACAACTCAAGCTTATTAAGGATGTCAAAAAAAGAGAAAAAACTAAAATAAGTAGACTAAGTTCTTCTTCTTTTTTAGATTATCAACGAGATGAGGAAATTAATATAATCTACTCTTGGGTAGTGCTTACACATGAATAACATTAAGTTTCATATGAGATGTATATGTTTGTATTTATAAGTGCATATGTGGACATATTGGGTTATTTTTATTAACAATTTATGCTTTTGATGTTTAAGTAAAGTTTTGTGGCCGAAGGATAAAACAGCTTAATTGTGTTTATTTATTTCGGAAATTATTAAGTTTAAAATTGTATATATATATATGAAGATTGGAAAATAAATAGTTTTCGTATGCCTGCCATTGAGAAAATATTGATAATAATTATTATTGTTTTCATCAATATCTTAGCATTGCTATCTAATTACATTTTGCATATATTCCTCATGGGCAATTGAAAATAGTTCATTTTACTATATAGAATTTGGCAGCTTATACTCAGCTTATACTCGAATCCATAAAAGTCGTCGATTTAAAATTCGATTATAAGTGCTTTTATGTTTTTATTGCATTTCAATGTAGTTCTTCGCAGTCTGCTTCTTCCAATGTAACTTAAACACTCAACTTTTTCTTTATACGTTCGATGCGTTCCTTAGAAATCCGGGTAAAATAAAAGGCATACAAAAAAAAATAAATGCGACATATGCCAAGTTTGAGGTTATGAAGGTAAAAACACTACAAATATTTTTTGAAAAAATCGTGCAAAAAAAGGTAATAATATGGATATGTCGGATACGATTAGCATTCCTGTCGGGTTTAATTCCAATGAAGATTTTCGTTCGGCTATTAACAGTCAAGTAGCAGTAGGGCAAACCACTAACACATGTGTGGGTAGTCGATTAACTTCTGGTCACAGTATTTCCATAAGTTTCTGTGAGACACTAACAAAATCAAAATTTAACAAACTCTTTTTCTTCGAATTCCTGCCAGAACAAAAAATTCGTGTAAAAAAAGTGTACATGCTCTCATTATTTCAAAATCGTGTAAAAAAAAACGGTATAAAAAGAGTTGGGTGTACTTAGCTTTCTATGAAATAGAAGATTTTCGTGCACTTAGTCGTCGTTTTTTATAAGGGACTGGATTTTTTTTTGGAAACTTTTTTTTCTATTGATAGAAGTCCGTAATATTTCCGCTTAATCGCTAACGCATATCGCTTGTTCCAACACAACAGAATTATCTGAGAAGTTTCCTGTGTAGTAACACCTACAGGTTTATTAACATCTTCGAAAGCACCATTAACCTGCAATTCGCTACGTATTACACATATTGCGCCATTGTTCACCTTCCTCTGATTGCTTTTCACTTTAGAAAGTTGCAACACTATTTATAAGCAAATCCGGATTAGATAATAGACGCCCGGGGGAATGATGGTTATTTTGCTTTAAGACTTAGTTATCAGCTAAGAGATTTTAACGCCAATGAAATTCTCCGAAATACTCACACTCAACTTAAATTTAATTAGGGCCCATTTAATTACCGCAGAGAGAATATGTTAATGTTGACGTAATTCATTAAATCAGTCGCGCGTTTTCTTCTTGGGAACATTTCTAAGGAAAAATGTAAAATTTTAAAAAAATTTACAAGTTTCACGGTTATGCGTTTGTGCCTTGAATATCACGTCACATCATATATTTGATAGCTATACTGATTTCAAATGTATTTGATATCCTTTTCAGTATTTTCAATACATTTTCTAAAACATTAGAAATGTAAAGAGCAACTTAATATGCATGTATGCACACAAAGTTATATTCTTTAACATACATATGTTTTTATATCCGTTTGTCATTCCATATATAGTGTGCAAAAATATATACAGGAAATCCTCTAAAAAAATACGATATGTGTATGTGTGTGTGTGTTTCAATGGTTTCAGAATTTTAGTCATTTCATTTATTTCCGCCAAATCCGTGTATAGGCTGCCACACACCACAATGTAAGTGGAAAATGTAGTTTAAATAGAAAACCGAGAACAGTACAAAAGTTATGGATAACCATCTGTAGAAACTTAGTCCAATAAAGAATTCATGTGTTCCGCTTTCAAGCGAATACTTGCCTAACGGATTATAATTCCAAAATAATTCATTAAATGGTGCCGTCCCATATATTTAATATAATTGATTTAATGTCTCTTTAATATTGTACGTGATATTTTTTTTGCCCATTGGAGTGCGGGTGCACCACAGCTATATCCTCAGTACAGGCTTATAGGTGCTCCTCGTAGATGTTTGCATTTGTTTGGTTTGTGTACAGCTACGCTTTGGTCTCCTTGTGATTTTTGGTTAGGGTGGATCAATTCACCCTTTGGCCACCAATTAAGAGCATAAATATGGAACTGCAAAATTTCTGACTCAAGAACAGACAGAAGCAGTATATGCAAATGAAGAGACTGTACATGTGTAAATCTATTCAATAATTTACGTTCATAAAGAATATATGTGTGCACTTGCTGAGTGCTGGATGCTTTAATGAGTATTTCTCAATATTGCCAACACAAAGACAAAGTTACGCAAAAACATCTTTTAATAGCGAGCATAAAACACCGGATAAAACGTAATTAACTCATAGACATTTCTGTCGATTTGTCTGTAGACATCCTTATAGCAATCTTGAATCTATGTGCATACAAAGAATTATCCCTAAAACTTGACATTAAACTGCTTTTAAAGTTTTCTTCAAAACTTCAACCAGAAGAATATATATTCACTAACTTATAGGTAGGTATACACGTATGCATTTTTCTCATTTACTTACTTTCCTTGCATTAGGTGCGAAGGAATAACCATATACACCCAGTTCTCTTTTTACACGAATTTTTTTACACGAATTTGATTTAACACGAGTTCAAAAGAAAAAAAAATTCTTTTTTACACGAATTTGATTTAACACGAGTTCAAAAGAAAAAAAATTTCTTTTTTTACACGAATTATTTTGTTTTAACACGATTTTTAATATTTTTTAACTTCTTTTATATTTACGAATTTCAGATATAATTCCCTTTTTCCAAAGTAGAAATTATTTTTTATAAAATATTTAATGAATTAAAATGTGTAAGCACGAAATAAATTAAGTGAACTCTAACGAGAACTTTTTAATATTGTTTACACCTAATTCTCTTTTTACACGATTTTTTTACACGTATTTTTTGGGAACGTATCTATCGTGTAAAAAGAGAATTAGGTGTATTCTCAATCAATACCAACTTGTAGTAGTTTCTTCTTCCAATCCATTATTGTTTCTTTAATATTATTTCCATGATGTTGTCATATAAGCTCTTCGAATGCATTATATTAAGTTTGATTTTTTTTATTACCTATGTTTGCATATAGCTGCATATTATTGAGTAGGATACAATCAGAAACAGCGACATATATGTATAGTCCCATATTCCGTTCAAAATTCCATTTGGGAGATTATTAAGGATTTTTAGTGTTTCTGTTAGAAATAACAGTAGTAACGCTACTTAGCGCTTAGCAGCCCTTCGGCAGCTTGCTCTTTCATTCTCATTATCTGCAGAAGCAAAAATTCTGTTAGTGGTTTCTTGGTATGACGTCACATTCTCTCAAACTTTTGCAAAGCATAAGCATACACAGTTCTGCGTTTTTAAGTGAATATGCGCTATGGTATACATGTGTGTATGTACGAAAACACCACCATATATATACATAGCAAATATAATTTGTTTTCTTTTCATCTGATATATCACATTGAAGAATTCCAAATTTTTAATGTTCACCAAATACTTCAATAAATTTCAGTGGAATTTTTCATATCGAAAGATATGAAGAAATTTTTTATTATTAAAACGAGTTACGTTGTAGGAAAATAATTTATCTTTATATAATTTACTTATTATTTATATTGTTACAAATTTTAGCTTTTCTAAGATACGGTTCGTATCACCAGATCGTGGATATTATTTCCAAGCCAAATGCACTTCAGAATTCTTTTAACTCCAAGTTTCTTTATTTACAATCTATTCTTTAAGGCTAGGATTATTTATATTTTACTTTGGCAATACCATCGACTTTTCAACTTTAGCATTCTTTTTCGACTCAAATGTTCTCGTACGACTAACTCTGCCTTCCGCAAATAGTCAACTTATATACATTTTTACAAGCATGTTATTGTTAACTAATTGCATGGCTTCGTTTTTAATCCGTTAACCTGCTTTTCTGCTAATCGTTTTCCTCGGCCGACAGCTTTATGACGCGCCGCGCATGTGCACCTGGGATTTTCTCGGTCTGCTTTCCTGCTAATCATTTTCCTCGGACGGCAGCTGTATGACGCGCCGCGCATGTGCACGTGGGATTTTCTCGGTCTGCTTTCCCGCTAATCTTTTTCGTCGGCCGGCAGGTGCATGCCAATATGCACTCGGGAATTTATTACTTACGAAAATCAATCAGTTAGCATTAACTGGATGCCTTGCATTTATTTTGATCATTTTTTCACGTGAAGAAGGCATTTATTGAGATAAATTGGTGCAATAAATGCTAATCAAGATATTTTCCATCATTTTCCACAACTTATTGCCATCGAGCGATATTGGTTTGGCAGCGATCCAATCATTGATATATTTTCGCACTTTTTGAGCATTTCGAAATTGCATGCCACCCAAGGCAAGCTTCCGCGATCAAGCGGTAATCAGAAGGCGCTATGTCTAGTGAGTACGCTGGGTGCGGCAGAACTACTCATTCGAGCTACAAAAGCGTACCCGTGAAGAGTCTTGCAACGTGTGGCCGAACGTAGTCATGCAAGAAGATGACTTTGTGTTGGTTAACGGTTATTACTGGCCTTTTTTGTCCCAAGACATCGATGGATTTGTCCAATTGATGTCGGTAGATATTTGCGGTAACAACCCCATCCGGTTTTAGCAGTTTGTAGTACGTTACACCTTGCTGATGCCATCATATGCGTAGCAAAACTTTATGGCCCTGAATATTCTGCTTCGGTGTTGGCGTAGTTGACACTGCTGGCAACCGCGTTGTCGAAACGATTCGAATTGGCATTTGCAGTCAAGTCGTGTGATAACAGGTTTTCCCTGCTTTTAGATATTTCCCATCGCAGAAGCAGTTGATTCATCAATTGCTAAGGTGTTCGAAAGTTTTTTAAGACTTTGAGTTAGCGTTTCGTTCAATAAGTCTTGCAATTCATTGCCTTTTAATTTGTTTAGTCCTCCAGGCCGTTCTTTGACCTTGAGGCCAAAATCTCCACCTTTAAACATTTGAAACCGAATCCGAGAATTGGGATGTGATGGAGCAGCATGACCATAACCTTCGGCAGCAGATTTCTTGAAATCAAACAACAAAAAAGCAATGTTGAGCGTTCGATAATAAGCATCTGTGTACACTGAATAATTCGAAAATACTAAATAGAAAATAGTTATTTTATATGTAGAAAAAGGTCAAAATCAATGTATACAAGAACAAGTTAAAAAGTTATGGCGGTATAAAACCGACTTTTCAAAACACATTACACCAATTCATCCAAGGTAATGCTGCAGCTATTGTCATCCTAAAGAGTCCTTAGAGGGGAAGAAGTCCTAAAAATAGATCTAGGCAGTCGAAACTTATCATAAAAAATTTATTTGTCAAATCATGATTTTGTGTGTGTGTGTGTTTTTTTTTTTTTTAGCTCAGTGAGCAGGAGGTAGAAAATCTTCAAAAGATACTGCTGGTTCTTACTAGCAGCAAATACGACTTCTACATACTAAAAACTACCCCTCCACATGCACTTCTTCTACCACACTCCCCCGCGGGACCACTGTTAGGTAGTACTTCGCAGAGGCTGGTGGTCGTTAGCGGACTTCCGATGGTGGGACCTTGGTGGAATGCATTATTGGCTTCCACCCGTCGTAGCTCCACGAGGGTATTGCTAGCGAACGCGTCTACGGTATTTCAAGCTGCTGCACTACCGATCATTAGGCTCGTTAACTCGTAAGGTGGCACTTGTGGCCGCCCGTCCTCAAACCTGCAGCAGTAGAACGTTATGTGCTCTGCGTCTTCTTCCGTATCCGTGCATATCGGGCAGTTAGGCGAGCTATCGTGCCCGAACCTGTGCAGATACTTCCGAAAGCAGCCATGGCCAGTCAGAAGCTGGGTGAGACAATAGTTCACCTCTCCGTGGCGTCTTTCAACCCATACTCTTATACTAGGGATAAGAACCAACGACCATCTTCCTTTGGTCGTTCTTTCCCATCTTGACTGCCACATCGTCACCGAGACCATACGCTCCTCGCTTCTTATAACGCGTGAGGAGAGCTCGTTGCCACGACGCCGTTCGTAAATGCGGCTCATCTCGTCGGCCAGAATGTCGAGTGGCAGGGTGCCAGCTAGCACTAGCGCTGCTTTCTCCGACACGGTACGGAATGCGCTTATCTGCCTCAGGGAGTTAAGGCGATATACCGTCGCCAATTTTCGGAGTGTCGCCTGTACAGTCAGTGCACTCGCCCATATTGGGCACACATACCTAATGACTGAGGTCACCACAGTGGCTATGACCCTCCTCCTAGCTGTTTTCAGCCCACCTACATTTGGCATAGTCCTTGCCAGTGCCGTCTGGATGTTGCCGCTTTCTTCGCCACGTATTCAATATGAGGCCTGAACTTGAGGCGGTGGTCAATTATGACTCCCTGATATTTGAGCGCGGGGACTAATTGCACTGTGTGATCCTCGATCCTTATCCTGCACGTCTCTGGCTTTTTCCGGCTACTCACAACCACAACTTCAGTTTTGTGTTCAGCCAGCTCTAGGCCCACCTTGATTAGCCACGCTTTGATGCGCAAGATTGCCTCGGTAGCGCGTGTGTGTGTGTGTGTGTACGTGTGTGTTTGTGTACGTATCAATTTTAACCTAACAACCTCACAAATTATAATGTTTCTATATAAGAGTTTATACTTTTGAAAAGAGATTTATGTGCGAGAGAGTTTAAAAAATGATAACGCGTCGTCACCAAAGTTTGTCAAATTCACTTAGTACGCTAACGTAATGTGTGCTTCTCGAAATGTGATGTGGAATTGGGATATTTGACTCAACGGTCATCACATCGTCCGGGGAAATCCAAAGTTGGAAACCATTTTCCTGGCGCTCCATATCGCCTTTAGATGAATCACGTGACACGGCAACACACGTTACACGTATAAGAATCGTTGTATGCACAATGCACTACTATATCAATTTCACCGATAGATGTCGGATCAAATTACATGCAAGCGCCTATTATTTATTAATTTTGTTTGCTTGCACATAAATACTTAACATATATTATCCAATTTTCCATATCATACCTGAGTGATTCTATACGACGTCTATTCATGTTAATTATGGAATATATGGATGGAATTATGGAATATAGACAATATAATAAATAAATGAATAAAATATTAAAAACTAGTCTTCAATCCTAGATTGTGTAACTTTGTGTTGATGTATTATTATCTGTAACTTATTTCTATCTTGAGGTATGTCGAAATATAAATTAATTAAATTAAGATTTAATTAAATTGATTTAAATTAAATTAAATAGTTCACGTTTTGTTTTACAATACATTGAAAATTTTTTTGATAATTTTGAACTTTTCTTCTCTCTTCTTGTATAAGCTAGCACAGCTTATCGTTGTTATTGAGGTTACTGTTGGAGTTTGTGCTGTTGTTGTTACAGGAAAATGTAATAGCGGTTGGGCTTTTCCCCTTCACAATTTGTTCTTCTCAGCAAGGACGTAATTGTCGATAGTGGTAATTGAAACCTTGTCAGATATTGCAACTATCAGTAAATTGATGCTACCCAAGACTTTTTCTCCTTCTTCTCCTTCTTCTCTCTTCTCCAATGCAACCTTGTCCTTTATACGTTACTATTTATTATTATGGATGTTATTTATTATTGCTTTTATTTATTTTATTTTCAGATTTTATTTATTATATAGAAATAAATATGAAAAATTTTATTTTTTACGATCTCCTTTCAGCGATACTTTAGAAATATCTCATTCAATTATTTTCGAAGACAAGCACACACATATTTGCACATATTTTTCCACTGATTCGTTCGCAGGCAGGCTCACCAATTGCAGCTATGTGCTCATATTTTATTTCCAATACACCCAATTCTCTTTTTACACGAATTTTTTTTACAGGCATTTGATTTAACACGATTTCAAAAGAAAAAAAAATTCTTTTTTTAAACGAATTATTTTGTTGTAACACGATTTTTAATTTTATGAATTTCAGATATAATTCCCTTTTTCCGAAGTACAAGTTATTTTTTATAAAATATTTAATGAATTAAAATGTGTAAGCACAAAATAAATTAAGTGAACTCTAACAAGAACTTTTTAATATTGTTTACACCTAATTCTCTTTTTACACGAATTTTTTTTACACGTATTTTTTGGGAACGTATCTACCGTGTAAAAAGAGAATTAGGTGTACATAATTGTTTTCAGTTAAAATTTGCTTTCTCGATTAAATACCAAAAATATTTTTTGTGTAAACATACAAATTCAAACGTTTTTCAAACACCCTACACCAAGCATTTCGAGTTTTTGTACAATAAGAAACTTAACATAAAGTCCAGTAAGCGAATCGCTGCATTCGTCGTCGTTACTCGTTTTCTCCAATAATCTTATCAAAAATTAATTTTCCAATATCTAAATTATGTTTATTTTCATAATATTCTCCTACGTGAATTTCATATTGTTACCGTTATATTTAAAAAATTTTAATGATTGAAGTTTTGCAGATTATCAGTTAAGTAGTCTTCCTTACGTGGCAGTTTTACTTACGCAAAAGACAACGACTTTACAAACGAGAGGAGATAAAACGACGGACCGATCGAAAGATTGTCAAATGGAGAAACAGATAAACGTGAAATAAACGGGCAGATGGGGAGATGAATTAATAAATGGATCTGGATAATCTAACGGAAATACTGATAACGAAAGAGACATACAGGATGGGAAGACTAAAAATAACGGAAGGACGGACGAAGAGACAAATGAAGCACAAGCCATAAAGTAAAGGAACAGACAAATGGAGAAACGTACGTTTAGAAAAATGGATGAACACAGATTATCGAAAAGACAGCCGTTACTGATTGCGACGTGTTAATGACTTTCCGTCACGATAAGGCGTGCACATGCAATTCATTACATAGAGCAAAATAAAAGAAGAAAACTCATAATCCAAACTCATATTATCTGCCTAACTACGTACACATACTACTTTGGTATATAATATCGAATTAAAAATATGTTTCATATGTTGCTGGCATGCATGTAAATTCGCTATATCACAGGATAGTATTTACATTGTATCTTTCTCATAGATCTAAAATAATATCTAAAATAAGAAAATAAAATAGCGACGCTCTGTGCAGAGTAGTTGCATTTAGGTTGTTATGCCCGACACGAGCCCCACAGCTTTAACCCTAATAATGTTTCCTCAATTGTGTCAGATGGTCGGTAGGTATCACATTCACCTTCCCACAAATTTTTTTGAGTTTTAAATCGATATTTGCTGCCGATCCTTTAAATCATGGTTTTTTGCTTACTTACTTTGTTGCCAAGTTTTTCTTGCTTTATCAAGTTTTAGATTAAGACTTGATTTGTTCTCCTGAAGAGTTATATATGCGGACGGATGAATATTCCCGAATGTTTCAATAAACAAAAGGATCAAGCCATTTTTCTCCGAAGCTTTCATGTACAATATTTACCGAAAAGGTTCGAAATTTACTTTTCAATTAGACCTTTGATATGAAGATATTAAAAACATATTAAAACTTGTCCCAAAACTTCGTGTGAATTCAACTACAACTGTCCTGTGACTTTCATCAAAATTATGTATATACATACATATCTATATAGTAATATATATATATATATATATATATATATATTCATCAA
>KK502616.1:199165-221297 GCA_000688735.1 Glossina austeni
CTATTCCTAAGCTATTACTTATTCTATTACTAATCTATTCCTAAGCTATTACTTATTCTATCTTAAGCTATTCTTATTTTAGCACTCCCCCTACCCAGAGACGGAGAGTCCGTGAGGCCAAAACGAGGGTACGACTTTGGGTCCTCACAGTACATAAGTAATACGATAGAAGAAAAATTAATTCTCTTTATTGTCGTTGATATTTCTTTGAACTAGTACGAGTACGTCTTAAGCCCAATAGCCGCCAGTTATTTTTTTAAGAATTGCTCCTGCTTATCCAAGAAGTTGTATCGGGATCTTTTTCCATTTCCTGAAGGGGCATTTTCCTATTGATGCATTGTGTACTTGTTTCAACAGCATTTTTAAGAAACTCCTCTAACTCGGGTGGCGTAGCCTCGCTTTGTAATAAATTTCTATTGGGTGTCGCACAGAGTTGATTGGGTGACCTTAAATTATTAGGAATATATACAGATTCAGACAAGAAGTTGTATCGGGATTTTTTTTCCATTTCCTACAGGGGCATTTTCCTATTGATACATGGTGTACTTGTTTCAACAGCATTTTTAAAAAACTCCTCTAACTCGGGTGGCATAGGCTCGCTTTGTAATAAATTTCTATTGGGTGTCGCACAGAGTTGATTGGGTGACCTTAAATTATTAGGAATATATACACAGATTCTTGTCTTTGTAATGTCGAATGATCTCGCGAGGTTGGGTTCATGTCTTTGCTAGGCTTCTTGGATAACGATAAAAAATGTTTTCGAATCATTTTTTTAGTATACAGTCCTTCTGACTGATTGCTCGGTATTTGTTCTTGTTTTTTTTTTTTTTTTTTGATTTAATGACAACAAGCGATTTTTACGAATCATCTTTGGAACATTTAAAGTCGAATGCTCGATGTTTAAATGTTGCAAAGTATTTTAAGATTTTAAAATGTCTTGTTTGGATTCATCATCAAGAGCCAACAATGGTGTATCATCGGTCTGTAGACATGCAAATTGCTTTAAATTATCTTGAGTAAGAACCCATTCACTTAGCATAATTGTTTCCAATATCTCCACACTTCTCGTCGTCTTCAACTTTTATATTCGACTTGTTCTCATCTGTTGACAACTTGCCGCTACATCTTGAATTATTTCTTGGTGTAGGTTGATTGAAATTATTTCTTGGTGTAGGTTGATTGAAATTATTTCTTGGTGTAGGTTTGATTGAAATTATTTCTTGATGTTATCTTGAAATTATTTCTGGGTGTAAGAAAAATATGAGGCAATATTTTTCTTCTTCTTCGAAAAACTTTTACTAGAAATTGCCGCTTGTGCTGTCTCTGTCAACAACAGTTCTTCACTTTAAGTACATATAAAGCACAGAGAGACCGACAAGAAAATCTGTAATTTGATAGCCGAACCCCTAATTAACAATACAACATTACATACATTTGACATTGAAGGCGTTCGAATAGTTTTCAACCCTATATCCACTCGATGGTGAATATAAACCACTTTTGAAAGCGTGTCCTAATGCGATTACTGATGTGAGAAATCAACAAGCAAAAGACAGCAGATTGTAACTACTCACCCAGAATTAGTAGTCTTCACGGCTAATCGGTTTGGTGAGAAAACTTCTTCTAGATGATAACTTTTTTTTTTAATCTGGAGAAGACGAGACTTTTCCAATACCTTGAATGTTGGATGCTCTCCCGGTATATTTGTCTAATCATAGAAAGGAAAAATCTTTTCATTATGTCCATTATGTAAACTCACTTAAAAATTGTTTCGTTTATTTCGTGGTATCGTTTATCATGAGATTTTCATTTTAATTTAGGTTTCCTGGATACGTAAAAGAGACTTACACATATTGACTGTGGGCATACTGACCTATACAAACGATCAACGATTTCAATCATTACACACAGAAGGCTCAGACGAGTGGACTTTAAGGATATCGTCGCCACAACCTCGCGATTCGGGCACATACGAATGTCAAGTGTCAACCGAGCCAAAAATTAGTCAAGGCTTTCGTTTAAACGTAGTCGGTTCGTATTTTGGATATGATAGAAAGATTTATAAATAAATTTCTATGATTCCGGTATTCTTTCTTTCAGTATCGCGAGCGAAAATTCTTGGTAATCCGGAATTGTTTATAAAAAGTGGAAGCGACATTAATTTAACTTGTTTGGCGATGCAATCGCCTATACCGCCTTCATTTATTTACTGGTATAAAGGTAAACGTTTAATGAATTATTCTCAACGTGGCGGCATTAATGTGATAACGGAACGTACAACACGCACTAGCAAGCTGCTAATATCAAAAGCAACATCGAACGATTCGGGCAATTACACATGTTCGCCAAGTAGCTCAGGTAGGATTAGATACAAACATAGGATAGCATGGATGGATAGCATTTAAAAAATTTCCTTTATTTCGGTTAATCTAGACTCTGCTTCTGTGGTAGTTCACGTTATTAACGGTGAGCATCCAGCGGCTATGCAACATGGCAACAACAGCGCCAGCAGCCAAACACAATCGCTTAGTAAAACTTTACAACAACTGTCCCGCAATACGGTAGCAGCATTTTTCAGTGTTTCCGCGTTATATCATTTGTTACATTCATTAGTTCAAATTTTCGCAACAACAAATTGTTATGTTGTCATTGTTGGTGTTGCTTTATCACTGCAATGGCCGCGACTTACACAAAACGCCAGAAGAAGAATTGTAGCCAGGTGACTGTAAGTGCTCGTCTTCAGCTGTATACGTAGAAAAAAAAAACAATTCGGTCTGTACCGGATCAAGATCTTTCACTCTGGATCAATAACTTTGCACAACTAATAATAAAAAAAAAAACAAAGACTTCAGTTCTCAATGCATGTAGCGTTCACAGACGGATGAGTGCTTGGTTATGGACTTGTAGAAAGACTCGTGTACCAGACAGTAGCAGCACAGTTCACGGATGCTCGAGATGTAAAATTTGCATTTGTTTATATTGTTCATAGTTATAAAAAAAAAAAAACAAAAAAAAAGAAAAAACAAAAAAGAACAAGAGAAAATACTTATGACAGAGATTTAGTATAAGTTTTAAGATTTTAAATTATGTAAAACATAACGGTTAAGTAGATAAAACTCTTTAACATAATAACGCATACCATACGTATAATAAAGAAATGAACAACTTATGTAAACAGATCAGCAAAAGGTTGAAATTTTTTTTTTTAGAAGAGATCTTAAAATCCCTTTAAGGTTAAGTATTACTTACTAGGCGATATCAATTCAAAATTAATTGGATATAAACTTAAAAACATATTTTTAAACTTTTTTTGGTAAAACGGAGCAAGCAATTGTACGAACTAAAAACCATATCTACATACCTCGCCTCATCAACATGTTTGTAGCATGGGAGCTCGGGGGGGGTCATCTAGAAATGTGCGAAACTCGAATTACCGCAACCAAACGTTTATAACGAGATTAACATTCACATCAGAACACCTAAGAAGTGTATACATTTTTTTATCAATCAAGGTCGGTCTACATATGCTAACAACACAATAAGCTTACAGCTGACAGTTTGTCATAACTCATAGACATAATTGCGCAAAATTATTTTGTCCTTTCCCATCATTTGTTCGCAGTTATTCACTTCGTACAACTTCTTTGTGCACTTGTAAAAAGGCTTTGATTTCTCGCTAAAAACCGTTAGCTGGTTTTTTCCTTTACAAGGTTTATAAAAAAAACTACCATATGTGGAGAATGGAAAGAGCACAGAGTTGCTTTCAATAAATTTGCAACGCTTCAATCCTGCTATGTGAGTGAGAATAAAGTAAATAATGAAGTAGAGTGTGAGAGAAATTGAAGGGCTCGCTTATTTAATTACTCTCAGATGCTTCCAAAATCAGAATCGCCATTGTAATCGAACAAGTGCAATAAGTGCTAATTCAGGCTCGCAATACGTACAATAAAAAACCTTACAAATTTTGATTATTTATAAACAAAAGCGCAAAGTGTTAGTCTGCCATATTTGCTCGAGTAATAAGCGAGAAACGCTTAACCTGGCTTAGATTAGAGTTATACATGTGTGTGTAAGTTGAATAACCAAAAAGCAAATGTTGCTAATAAAAAAAATTTGGATCACCTTTGGCAGCTTCACCACTACTTTAATCCTTTGGCGTACAAGTTATTTATCGACAAATGCAAAGTTATTTTGCACACTCGAATGCAATACCAGCCAATTAGTATTCAGCGTAAGTATTCAAGCAAGTGATTTAAATTTTTTTGTAATTAAATCTGAACATCTGAGGTAAATCTGAAGTAAAATGAGATTCAATTGTCTATCACTATCCTGTAACGTATTAATTAAATATGTTATACAATGATGTAAATTGTTGATCCACGAATCTAACGCATGTTTTCCGGCCTGGCTCGTCGGATGGGTTGGGTAAATAATTATATTAAGTTCGTGACAGTTTAATTGTTTCGCTACACCTGTCACTGAAGGATCTAACAACATTACAGAAATAATTTTTTTACAAAAAAATTAAGGAAAATTATATACAAAAACAACAAAAAAAAAAAAGGTCGTCACTCCGGATCGCCAACACACATATACACCTTGTTCAAATTTTTGGGTTCAGTCTTTATTTTTTTTTTTTTTTTATTCTTTTCTTTAGCTGGTATTCCCCCTTTTTTTTGCGCCTTATGTTTCCTTTACTGCTACTCCATGGGTAATAAAAAAAAAGGAGCGAAATGCACATTCGCGTTGAATGTATTTATATATAATTTTTATTCTTCTTAATTTTTTCCCAATTTTCACTTTGTTTCTCTTTCATTATGTTTTCCAAAATAGCCGGGCGAAATGCAACTTCGTGTTTAAAGTCTTTTTATATCATTTTATGCGATTTTTTCTTTTTTTAAATTTTTCCGAATTACAGATTCATTTTTTTTTTCGAAAGCAATCCAAAATTTTCTTAATTTCAATAAAAATCACTTCTGTTCGGAAAACACAGTACTTCAACTGCTCCCTACAAAGCTTTTTTTTCCCCTTTTATACCTTTTTTTTTGACAAATAAAACCTTTTTTTTTTTTTTTTTTTTTTTATCTCCTATAGTGTATATTACAATCCGCTTTATATTTCCCTTGGTTTCCAATTAAATTGCAATATATTTGGTAACGATTGTTCCGGTTACGGTATGAGTGGCGGCAAGCCACACTCCAACAATATTTCTATTACTTCAATAATATTTCTATTTATTTTCATCGTAACGCATATTATAAAACGTGTAAAGAAAAAGAAAAGCGTTTCAAAGCGGATTACAAAAGGCATGAGATAATTTAAATGAATAAATATATTATGCTTGCACTGAACAGAAGCGTTTGATGCGCCACCCCAATAATAAGTAATACAATCAAATAGCCGTTCTATTCGGTTTCGTTAGAGAATCTGGACCTGTAGACGCGGTGATTTGCGGTCTATCCTTTTCCTCTTCAGTTTCTACTTTTGGATGGGCTTCTTCATTGACTTCTTTCGATTCAGTGGGCTGCATTATCGCTTCATCAGATTCCTCTACCAATCGATAGGTAGCAATTGAAGGTTCTTTGGGTGGCAACCAATCGGGTATGATTTTATCATGTAAACGCCATTTTCCATACTCATTGGAAATATGTTTCTCAAAAACCGCGTATTCCAGAACATCCTTAGCAACAATTTCACTGCCGTGCATTAAGCGTCCAAAACGATCGTATATAGCCAATAACTGCTGCGTATGAAAACGTACTGTAATTTGAGCAAACAAATTTTCTTTCGATATTACATCAGTCACACGTGCATGAACGACATAAGGGGGTTCCAAAGACTTTAAAAAACTCCAGTGAATTGTTTTATCACGAACATTATGCATAATTTCGGGATAACAACGTTCGGTAACTAATTCCCGTAATTTATGCTTATCTTTCAAAGCCATTTTTTGATGGGCGCCTATATATACGTCCTGAGCTGCTGTGGCAAAATCGTCAGTACTAAAATCTTCCTCATAATTGCGTATTTTACGAACGGCCAACATGCTTTTCGATTTCTTTTCAAGAAATTCAAATTTCTGCTTAGCCCCGGCCGCAGAAATTATAGACCTTTTTCCATCGCCTTCCGGTGGCACATACGCTTCAAATATCCCTCCTGTGCAGCTTATGTGAAAGGGTCGCTCTAACCAAGGCCGCGGCGGCAAGACACCGCGTTCCTTTAGTTTTTTCTTTAGCTCATCCTTTGGCAAATCCGCGGCCTTCTCATTTAAATTAGGTAAATCAATTTTGACGAACTTCAATTTACGCAATCGCTTGAATTTAGGATTCCAATGCTTGGTTTGGCGATGGCGAATTGGTTGCATTTGCCAAAGTGTTGGAATAGCAAAAGTAGTAATCCCCGGCCGCAGAACCTACACACAGAAAAAGTGAAGTTAATTACATATGTTTATGGTTATAAATTGTTATTAAGTACCTGTAAAATCTTAAAGCAGTGTTTAGTAGAATTAAGAACTTCCATTTTTTATACAATTTTTATTTTTCTTTTTAAAAAACAATAATCTTCACGCAACCAGCTGATAGGCTGTTTTTCAAGCACGCACTCACATTAGTGAGCGGCTGTTTTTTTATTTTATTGCATATGAAAGATGGCAATGCCAAGATGAAAAACAAATTACAAATTACAACAATTAAATTTTCATTTTGTCCATCTGATTTACTGCGGTCTTTTGCTTACTTTGTGATTTTCTTGTCGCATTATATGTTTCGCGCATATGATTTGCACATTTGCACATGTGAAGGTCTACTTGAACATGGTAACATCTTTTTTCAAAGCGAAACCTAAATTTTTATCTTTTTTCAAGGCGAAACCTAAATTTTTATCTTTTTTCAAAGCGAAACTTAAATTTTTGCCTGAACAGTCTTGCCATTTTTACGTAGGTAACGCGATTAATAGTTTTTTTGCCAACCATTTACATTTGTTCAAAGGTAATTGAAAACTTCAAAATTTTCTTTGATTAAAAGAATGGTTCAGCCTAACAACGACAAATGGAGAATCTGCCGAATCTGTCTGAGTGGAGAAGTTAGACGATTATATTCGTTACGTCTTAGTGATCATGCCTCAATAAGAGCATTAGATGATTTTGAAGATAACATTATTAGTTGCATAGAGGAAATCGGAAACATCAAGGTATACAAAAAGTTAAATATTACCTAAAATATATTCCAAATGAAGTACTTTTTAATTAGATTGATTTAGTGTCGCATATGCCCGATAAAATGTGTAGACGTTGTCTCTTATTACTGAAAGGTGCTTATAAATTTCGAGAACTCTGTTTGAGATCAGATAAGCGTCTTAAGGAAGTTTTGCAACTTAACAAAGCTTTGGAAAATTATACAGAACAGGCGTCACCGGAAACACGACATGAGGAAGATTGTAAACAATTCATTTGTGTGGAAGAAGAGACAGATTTTGTTTGCGATAAACAGGAAGTAGTTTATCAAGTGGAAACATTGGCTGAAAGCATAGAAGATCTTGAAAATATTGAACAATATGAACTAGTTGAAGAGTTCGATGACTTAAACACGGAATATTTTAGTTCAATTCAGCATTTAGAAGAGAAGTCTTGCAACAAAGCTTCACGCCCAAACGATGTTATTCCTTTACAAATCGAACCAATTGGAGAAGAGCTGCATGAAGTTCACGTGCAGAAACTTAATGCACCAGCTGCACATAACTCGACGGAAAACTCTAAAACAGCACCTTATAAGAAACGTAAGACGGAAACTATTACTAAAATTGTGAATTATGTTTGTTCATATTGCGGTAACATTTATAATGAAAAATCAAAATTAACAATGCATTTGAAGTTGCATACAAATGAAAAGCCGCACGAATGCGAGTGAGCATACTATAAAATACATCTATAAAGTACATCGCAATATCTAGTAAATAAAATTTTTTACAATTTCTAGGATATGTGGCAAACGATTTTCTATGACTCCTCAGCTAGCAAGACACATGAATTCGCATACCGGTAAACGTCCATTTAAGTGTCAATATTGCGAAGCTAGCTTTGCAGATCCCTCTACAAAGATTAAACATGAAAGGTACATATTCGTTACACATGTAAAATGGGATCTATTTAACCATTTCTGCCTATTCACTGTTCCTCATTTAGACTATGCCTTCAAAGCTTTGTCTTATCTCTTATCTTATAAAGCCTTAAGTCATTCTGAAGTTAGAAAATCATACGAAATAATGACTACGTATATCACCAAGAAAGCGATCACTTTTCCAAGGGTAATATCATTTAATTTTCAGTTTAGTGTATTTAACTTTCATTCGTCAGAGAATTTTGGTTAAGGTCCATGGCAATGAGACGTAAACGGGGCAGACCTCGATGTACGTACGTACGTACGTTGTAATGAAATAACAATATGTTACCATATATATTATTTCTACATGTGGCAAGAGAATAAAGTATAGTTCCACATACATACATATGTAAAAATAACTTTCTTTCAACTTGAGCTAGCGATGTGTCCTTTAAAATCTTCGATTCCTGCGGGATATAACTTCTGAAGTAATTTTCTTTTCACATTTTGCAGGATTCATACGAACGAAAGGCCTTACAAATGCAAAGTTTGTGGCAAAAGTTTCTCCTACTCAAATGTCTTAAAAGTTCACATGATAACTCATACTGGTGAAAAACCTTACAGGTTAGTTCTATCTAAAATATTTGATAACATTTAGTTCCTGACATTCTGCATGTGCAGGTGCAGTTTCTGCTGTAAGAAGTTCGCTCAAATGCATCACAAGAATGACCACGAACGACGGCATAAACGGCTTTGAGATTTACTTTGTTTAGGTTTGGAGAGCAAACACTAACAACAAACATTAAATAGAAGCATAATATTGCAAGCCATTGTATTGTAAAGATCTTACGGGGAATAACAAAATACCGAAAAATATTAAATGTAAACGAAAGAAAGAAAGGAAATTTTTTCCTTTGTGTAAAACAAAGAGAATAAGGAAAGATAGGCGTGGCATGAAGAAATGAAAATTGTTTTTATTTTCAAGAATTTTATGTGAAATTTATTTTGCCAAAATTTAATAGCTGTCGATAATAAAAATTTGAACCAAGAAGAAATAATTAAATTGGAGAGCACGAGGAAAAAGTATAGAAAAAGCTGTCTATTACTATAAAGAAAGAAAAAAAATTACTTTTACTCAAGTAAAGAATTGAATTTATGTCCGTGCGTGTTTGAGAGCGTATGCAAGCACAATAATTTAGAGGAAGGGAAAAATTACTAGTTTAGTTTACTTAAGAATACGCAAAGTGCACGTAAAAATGCTCCTCTCAATTTTTTTTTTTTTTTTTTGTTTTTTTTCGTATTACAGTAAAAATGTTATTAAGATTAAATGGAATGAGAAAAAGAATACAATATTGGTTGCAAATTGGACATATAAACCATTTTATGGAAAAGGGAATGTCGGTTACCCATGCAGATCAATAGAAGTGAATTTTATTGCTCATCCTTGTCTTTGGCACCATGCTTAAGAATTCTAGTGAATTCAATGTAATCGAATAAACCATTTTTAATAGGCGCCTCCCGATACATTTCGTCAACCTGGTGGAAAAAAAAAAATTAAGTAATGAATTGCATTTTTTTAGATTAATAAAAACTCACGTCTTCGTCAGTGAAACGATCACCCATTGTGGTCAGTAATTCTCTTAAGCGATCTTCCGGTATGACGCCAGTATTTTCTTCGTCAAAACAGTCAAAGGCATTTTTAATAACATCTTCGAGATCAGTGCCCTGCAAACGTTCGCCGAACAATGTCAAAAACATTGTGAAATTAATTGGACCGGGCGCTTCATTCATCATCTGCTCCAAATAATCATCGGTAGGATTTTTACCCAACGAAGCAAGCATATCATGCAAATCTTCTTTTTCCACAAAACCATCACGATTCTGATCGATCATATTGAACGCCTCTTTAAATTCCACGATTTGAACTTGAACGAACATGGCAAAAACATTTGAAGTGGCACGTTGGGCACGTTTTTTGGTGGTAGCACGACGACCAGCAGTTTTGCGCGAAGACATTTTGTTGCTGTTGTTATTGGTTCAGTAAATATCTATAAAAATTAGAATTTCTCTCCTTTATTTCTTAATTAAAATTTAAAAGCACCTCTTGCCTTCGTAAATTCTATTTTATTAACAGATTATTCTATTTATTTAACAGAATTAATTGTGTTTTTCTTCCCCCACCTATTCTCATGTAACAGAATTGATTGCGTTCTCTTAAATGGAGTACAGCGTAGACGAATCGCACATTGAATAGCTTATGTAAATTTATGAATGTAGGCATAACTTTGCAAATGAAGCTCTTTCCAAAAATGTCAAACTAAAGTTAGGGCAAAATGCTTCTGTCCAGGTAAGTTAGGTTGCTACTCCTATCTTGACTAAATAAAAAAAGGATTTATCGGGTTTTTAAGCATTTTGAATTCTTAAAGCTGTAAATAAAAAGGAAAAAATGTTCTTCGCTTTCAAAGCCAAAGTTTTTCGTTGGTCAGGACAGCGCTCAACGGAATGCAGAAGAAATAGTAAATATGTAAAAGAGCATGCATTTGGTGACTTTTCACAGGTCGCGTTAACTAGTTGCTCGAGAAGAAAAATGCCATATGCTCATAAACTTCGGCGAAATCTTTAATAATTTTAGCATATTCACTAGCTTCGGTGTCGGGTTTGTAATACTCTTTGGCTTGGTCGAACCATTTGATCATAAAATGGTACACCTCCTTAGCATCGTCAAAGGTTAAACAATAATCACAGCTGATACGACTTTCGTAATTTTCTCAAGGCATATCTGTAGGGAAGCAGTATTTATTCGAATCAATTTTTTAATTTTTTGGCGTCTGAAAGGCAAAAAATAAGCATCTTGAAGAAGAACAGTTACTTAGAAAAGGCTCACCAGTTGCTAATTTTTCATCATCATCATTGAAAAGGCGTTCTTTAGATGCCGCCAATAAAGCTAGACCGTATTTTGACCAACAACGGGCCACATCAGCATAACAATGTTTGAATGTTTCTTGCAAATCTTGGCATTCCTGGTCCTGGATATTGAATTATCCATATGCGAAATTTTGCTTGCATACTCAGCTATTATCAAAGTCGCGGCAGCCAAGTGATGTCGAGCTTCTTTGAACATGTTTTGACCAATAAAATATTGCGATAAAGTGGCAGAATTCAAAGCAAAATCGATCGGCTCATAAGTTTGCGCACTATATTGCCTTTTCAATGTCATATGACAATATTGAGCAGATTTTTCCAATTCTCCAAAATGGCCATAAACTTGAGCTAAATAAAACCAGCATAAAGTGTACAGACTTTCAAATTCCTTAGTACTTTTATCGACCTCAATCTCTTCGGGAGTGCGAAAAATGTCTGTTATGCTCATCGCTTTGTTTTCACTCTTGTTAAACTCTTTATAACATGTCTCAACTTCACTTAATAATTCCAACGATTGCTTATATTTCATTCTATTCGCATAAGCAATTCCCAGCTCATTGGGAGAATATGTAAACTTTAGATTATTAGCTTGCGAAGATTGGTGAGGAACATGCTCCATTGAAGTAAGTTGTGAGTACGTGTATAATTAATTTCAACTTCATCTCATAATTTTTCACAACTGTGCAAGTTCCAAAAGTTCCAGATCAGGTCATTTTGATGTCTGCAGCACTTTAGGGACACTTGTGTTATATCGTGAGGAAATATGTAGGTTTTCTAGTTCGACTGTTATAAACTTGTTCAATTTTTTTCCGACAAGTAAGCTTATAAGATATCGTAGTTAATTTGAAAAAATTGTCAATAAAATATAATAAAAAAAACAATTGAAGAACAAAATTTCTCGTGTAAAGACTATTATTGTCGCCTTTGGAAATGCCTATAAAAGTGAGTAAGCAAATAAAACACGTTGTGATGAGATCACTTAAAGAGTTACAGGAGCCTGCAAGTTATACTGCTATCGTGAATCACATAGCTGACAAGACTGGGGTAAATCGAAGCAATAAAATTAAAAAAAGTTCGATTTTATATATACACAAATATTTCATATATTTGAAGATACATCCCGAAGTAATTACAATGTGGGCGCCCAGAGCGTTAAAAACTTTCATCCAACATGGTTTCGTAGAGAAGATCGAGGACAAATATCAGTTGGCGCAGTCGAGAGGAGATGCTCAAGCATCAAGCGACCGCTCTTAATCCCTTATGTCTTTTGTGCTTCACTTTCGTTTGTTAAACGTCTAAATTTTTGTAAAAAAAAACACAAACAACCATACTAACAAATAGCAAAATGTAACTAGAGCAAATTCCCGTAGCTGTGAAGCAAGAGTTTACTTCACTTGAATTTCTGTCTGCCAAACTCGATGTAATCGCAAATTTGATTTGGAAAACGAAGTCCATTGCTACTATTTGCTACTATTTGATGTCTGCGCCAATTAACCGTTACATTACTTGAGTATCTGCCATACTGGTTATGAGGCGTAAAATGGATATTACGATTGCTAACGAAATATTATGTAAAGAAAATTGAGGTTAAATATGTGAGCACACGTCACAGAATGCAAACGGCATCTTTCAACAACCGTTAAATAGTTTTTACAAAACAGAGTTCAACATCATCATTTCAGGTTCTCTAGAGGATAGTTGGTAAAGTCTCTACTGCAAGATCATGTCACTGATTCACGTAAGTCGTTCAAACATTACTTCTAAATACAATCATTTTGAGCAACTATGACTGTGATTGGGCTAAGGTTTTATAAAGAGCATCAGGTATCTGGAATAATGTACACAATCTTATGTAAACTCTCTTGAAAAGTATTTGCTGCGAAAGCCTGGTGTCATACTACCACGCAGCCAAAATGTTTACATCTTTTAAAATTTGATTATGTAAGTAATTTAAATAAACTATCGTTCAAAGTATATGGATCTATAAAATGTATTCATTCTTTTTGATTAATGCTGCAATAGAGCTGACGTTTAATCCTTGCACAACAGTCTCCTTGGATTTGGAAGTTAATGGTTAAATTCGCACAATCCGCACCAGAGTCATGTTAACCATAATTTTGCTCGCCAAAATTTTGGCCCTCCATTAGAATTTAACAATTGCCGAAGATTTTTGGAAGATCGGTAATAGATGCAAATATTAAACTGCTTTAAATGAAATAACCTGACAGCCGTGAAACACAGGCATCACGCATGTGCTAGCTTCCCATGGCAATTGGATACAGATCGTATAGAGATTCCCATGGATCTCGGCTTATTGACACCAAATTTGAAAGCTTAACACATGGTCGTATGGGTCAGGTTTAATCTAGCCTTCAATTAGATGTTCTACCTCGAGCCTTCGAGCCTTTATCGCGGATAAGCGGTACAGGACTCAATAATGGTCTTTGCAATCTTTTCGCTGTCATCCTTTCGACTATGGGTTTCCACCGCACCGTAGATCCACCGCACAAATTGGAGATTTCCATTACGAGATTATGTCAGTTATCAATCGAACGAATTTTTGTAGTTTGAAGCGGAAGAACAAATATTTGCCACGAAAGCCGTCGTCATTAAAGTAAATTCACCTTTCTCCGACCGGCAAAGGTAAATCGATAAAAGAACTAAAGACAACATAATTTTCTTTCTAAACATAAAAATTCTTAATTGATTTCAGTCAAAATTGGATAACTGCGGATAAATCAAGCAATCTATACTTCCCTGCCATAGAAAGAACGTTCTTCAAAACTTTTGAAAGAAAATTGTTTTGTTTGGTTGTTTAGAGGTTTTTGAATTTTAATTTTTGAGAGTTTTTTTAGATCTTTATATATGAAGATAAATATAAATGTATATATGGATCAATTATTTTTTTCATTTTAATAATATCTTGCTGTGAAGTATTGCACTTCGGACATATAAGCCACAAATTTATTGGCTTAGTCCAACTTTACTCAACAACCCAAAAAAAAAAAAAAAATAATATCTTGCATATTATCAACAGGCAAAAGGCAACAGGCAACAGGCAAACCACTATTCGAGCAATTATAAGCAGGACTAAAATTTATATATATATATATATATATATATATATATAGAAAATTAGAAAATTTTGCTTTAATGTATGGAAAGGTACAGACTTGCTTGCGCAAATCCCAAGTCAATATAAAAAATATGAAGTAGAAAAGATATGGAAATCGAAATATAAATGTGAAGTAGAATTTATATGAAAATCGAAATGTAAATATGAAGTAGAAAAGGTTGATAATCTGGGATTCTGTACAGTAAACAGTTAGTACAAAATCAGTTTCTACTGTTTTGCTTGCGGCTTTTGCTCTGGAATTCTTACATGCGCCTTTTATCATATAGGAATCGTTTAGCGCTTATAAAGCAGACGAATTATGCTAAATGTCTTTTTTTCTGACTAAGCACATGTGATAACGAGCACTTACATCTAAAATGTAGTTAAATTTTCCACAACAACTGTCGAGGCGTTTTTGAATACTTAATATAAGTTGCTGCAGAACAGACTGTGGCAGCAACGACCACACCGTAATATTGCGAAACACAATATAACAGATCCTATAACTTGCTCGCCTTTGACGTGTGTGCTTGTACCATTACGCCAAGATTATTAAAAACTTTAGAATGTAGTCACGATGCGACGATACGAAGTAAAGACAATGTAGGCCCCGATCGTTAGTTGCCTCTTGTAGTTTTCTTAAAAGTGTAGATAAAGCACTACGCGATTCTAAACTGACATGCGGTTAATTAATAGTAAAGGTAAAAAAATGATGAGAATTAAAGAAAGTGGTTTTGTTCATGCCTGCAAAATCTTGACTCTTTCGCTAGTCACTGTTTCGTGCGCTTTTAAATACTTGGTGCCTTTATATGTCCTCTTTTTTTCTTTTCTCTTTAAATGGCTTGGAATAAATATCAATTAAATAAATAAAATAAATAAATAAATAGATTTAACATTGAATGCGAGCAGCATTTGTTTTTTTTTTTTTATTTTTTAACTATAAAACTAATAATGTAATCCGTTTACGATATTTGCTTTACATGGTATTTTCCCTGGAATTTCGCTCTTTAATTTCCTTAATGAAACCAACTTCTAACTACAATTGTTTATAATAATAGAGAAATTATATGATCTTGGCAACTCTTAAGAAAAATAAAACGCGAGAGGCGTCATTTTCTCTAGATATTTTTAATAATTTGTGTAAAAAGTTTGGAAATCCAAATATAAAAAGCATTTTCCTTTCTCTCTTAATAATTTACTTTTAAAAATGAAGTCGGGCTTAAATGAGAAATGGTTGGTATGTAGGATTTGCTTACAACAGCCCAAAGAAACTATGCAAACAATATTTGATCAAAATTCGGAGAAGGATCTCACACAAATGATACTGGAATGTGGTGGAGTGCCTGTAAATGCTAATGAATAATATTTATTAAGAGTACTTCTTTAAATAAATAGTTTGTTCTGTGATTTTGCAGATTAAGCAATTTGATCATTATCCGGATAAAATATGTAGTAAATGTTATAAATATTTGCAAGTGGCGTTCAAGTTTCGTACGACGTGCCAGCGTTCACATAAACAGCTAAGCAGATTTATAGCGCCTGTCGTAGTGGATAAGCTTGAAGATGACGAGCAAGAAGAAGTATGTGAAGACGAGATAGACTTAACGTCATCATTCGATGAGACTTTAATAGTTGATGAGTCTGATGATGTGCTGATTAAATTTGAAAATCAAATAGAGGAAAATAATGCTTCCTCAAAAGAAGAATATACCGTGCATGTGGAAGAAGACTTTGATGAATTTGTTGAAATCTATGAACCTATGACTGAAGAAGAAGAACAAGTATTCGAATTGGCTGATGAGGATCCTCAGTGCAATATGGTAAGTAAAATAGCAAAGCACGAATTGCTATATTATTACGTTCGTTTTATTTTGTAGAAAACCGAACAGAATGAAGATTTGGAATATCTGGAAACAGAAGAAGATCTCGAATTACCGAGTTCGGACGAAGAATATATTCAAATGGAAGCAAAGAAAGACGATAAAAGTCAGGTAACAACCAAAAAAAACTCCAGTCATGCGTCTACAAGTCAGACGGCTACAAAGCGTATAAAGCGTGAACCAAAAGAAAAAAGGTCAAAGGAATCACAATATATTTGCGATTTCTGTGGGAATAAATATCAATCACAAGGTAGACTAACAGAGCACATTAAACTACATAAAGGCATAAAACCACATGAATGCGAGTAAGTTTGCTATCATGCACCGTCGTGTAATTGCTTATGCTTTTATGTTTACTTTCTATAAAACAGAATTTGTGGTCACGCTTTCGCTCAGACGCAACAATTGGCGCGACACATGAATACGCACACGGGCAACAGACCCTACAAGTGTAATTATTGTCCAGCAGCCTTTGCAGATTTATCCACCCGTAATAAACATCATCGGTAGGTAATTATTAGACGTTGTGACGGCACAGTTAGTATGTACTTTGCTAAATTTGTAGCTCTTCTTTCAAGACTTCGGCAATTTGTATTTGCTGAGGTAACCGTAGAAAAGCCTATTTCATTTTCAATCTCAATTAGATTTATTAGATAATAGTGTGCTTAAAAAAAAAAGAACAACAACAACAACATAACGATTTTATTGAAATAAGAATACGCAAAAAGTCAACCCTTACGAAAATTGCTTTGATTACCGTCCGTGTCTAGTATATCAACGATATTAACTAGTTCTAGCATTAGTAAGACAAACTACTTTAAAGAGAAAATCGCTTACGCTAAACATGATAACAAAAAAAAAAAAAAAAGACATACCGAAGTCTTCACTTCGATCTCCATCTGCATAGGCAAATCTAAAGAGACCAACAAGCATAGCGACTATAATATTTGCGGAATCGTGAATGCATTGTAGGGCCACTAAGCAGTCTCATATTTTGCAAGGCGGGGTTTGCTTTCATCCTATATGGCATCTTGAGGGTTTTTTTCTCGGCAACCACATAAAAGAAAAATACCAACTATGCAAATAGAATGCCAATGTAAAATAAACGTTTGAAGCAATTTTGGTGTCATGGATTACCTTTTGCTAAAAAATCGTTCATAATTTCGATTTTTATTTGTGGATATTTGAGGAGCTGTGCGATGGTCATAAAAGACATAAAGTTAACTTTTATCTTAATAAAAATTTGTCTTCCCAACATGATAGTAGCAGGTTATATATTTAATTCCTTTCTACTTCTGCTTTATGTCCTTACAGCATACATACCAACGAAAGACCATACGTCTGCGATGTATGCGGTAAATCTTTCACTTATACTAACACTTTAAAATTCCACAAAATGATTCATACGGGTGAAAAACCATTCGTGTAAGTTTACAAAAATTTAAAGTTTTCGTTTTCTACATACGCTTTAGTTTTATACTTACCTTTTTTTTCCTCTCACAATAGTTGTGATATATGCGGAAAAGGTTTTCAGCAAGCTTATAAACTTCGCACTCATAAAATGATACATGAGAAGAAGGGCATAAAACGTGAAATCATAGAAGCGGAACATAATCAAACGCAAAATTTGCAAGATATTCCCATTGAAGCCATGGAAGCCCAAATACTAAATATGTAAAAAATTATGTTGTAGTCAATAATTTGCTTACTATTATTTTAAATTTATGTACTTTTTGATTGGGGATGTTACATCTGCTGAACTGTTTTATATAAAGAAATTATAAAAGAGCGATCATTTGCTTGCATATACAAATAAACTAATTTTAGAGTAAGATATTTAAAAGCAATAGATGTTTATTGACTTCAGTTAAGCAATTTGGCATGATAAGCGATGTGCTCGCCTATAAAGCTTGCTATGTAATAGTAACTGTGATCATATCCTGCACGTTGTTTGTAAATTGTTTGTAAGTGGTCATTACTCGATGCTGCTTTTAACAGATTTTCAGGCAGCAACTGTTTTTCCTTTAAGAAATTATCATTGCAACCTTGATCTATGAATAACTCTATTGGACTGCCGGAGTACGTTTCAGCCAGATGCGTAGAGTCCCATTGTTTCCACAATTCCTGATTGTCACCTAAGTAACCTTTAAAAGCCTTTTGACCCCAAGGACATTCCACTGGATTAGCGATGGGGGCAAAAGCGGAAACCGATTGATACAGTCCAGGATTCTTCAAAGCACATATTAAAGCACCATGACCACCCATACTATGGCCAAATATGCCCTTTTTTGTTGGTACTACAGGAAAATTTTGATTTATTAGCTGCACCAGTTCATCAGTAATGTATGAGAACATTTGATAATTCTTCGACCACGGCTCTTGTGTGGCATTAACATAAAAACTAGCTCCCGTGCCAAAATCATAAGAATCCTCTTCACCAGGTATATCTAGGTTTCTTGGCGATGTATCTGGGTTAATCACTATTAACCCATATTTAGCAGCGTATTGTTGCATACCAGATTTTTGTATGAAATTTTCATGAGTGCAAGTTAGACCGCTGAGATAAAACAAAACAGGACATGTTACATTGTCTTCCAGATTTGCTGGTGGCACATATACACCAAATTTCATCTCACATCCCAAGACATTAGAAAAATGAGAATAAATACGTTGCTCTCCCTCAAAACATTTACTGTTGGATAAAAGTTTTAGTGACATCTCGCTGTTCTTGCCGTGAAATGAGAGTAAAAAGTTAAACTAAACCTTGATTTAAAAAAGCAAAGGTGAATAGTAAAATGTTATCAATGAAATCTCTTAAAAGACCCAAAATCATTCATCATCAACATTATCACAAGAAATGCATTTGGATTACAGGGCAACGACTATTTCTTTTCTTTTATTAACTTTTACTCGATTTCGACGAGGAAGGAAAGATAATCTCCACACTTTGCACTATGTATCACTTTCGCCAAAGCTCTCATTGTTATCATTTATTTTGAGAAAATAAAGCGACAATAGGTGACAAGCTTATTTATTACGAACCCACATTTTGCAAACAACAACAAAATCATGTACAAATTTGGTGGGTAGTTAAACGAAATAAAGTGAAGGCATGACCACTGCTATACAATATATTAAAAAAAGATTCATCGGCACCACTTAAAATTAATATTGGGAATAGGCCTTCGAGTTAACTTCGACTTTAAAAACGTGGATTTGAACAATTTTGCGTGGGCATATGTCGATAGTTTTTTTTGGTGGAGGTTATTAGTTTTTTGGTGTAGTTTTTTAGAATATTACCGCGTATTTATCAAAAGTAGTATATTTTCTTGATAAATCTAAGCAATATATCCTATCCATACTTATGCAAATATTTTAAAGGGAAAACATGAGAAAAAATTATTTATTGCTATTTATTTCTCAGTATTTCTTTCTTTCTTATATAGATATCACAAATATATTATATAAGAAAAAAAAATTCATACCTTCTTTCATTCTAACGGCTGATGTGCATACAATAAATTAGCCAAATAATCAGTGAAGAGAATGGGTTAACCACATCTGCCTAAAAGCGCTAGTTTCGCAAATAAACATAAAAAGCTATTATAGCTTTAGTTTGCGTTAATCGACAACATTGTTAATTTATCGCCTTCTCTCTTTCTCTAAGAGTGACCGAACACATTTGGAACAAAAAATAAATTAGAAAACATGTCTGAAGCTCCAGGAAGCTCGAAACAACAAATTGGTTTTAAAAAACGCAGCTTTAAAAGGCCTAGCATTATTAGGAAGCGAGAATCGAGCGAGGAATCAGGTTGGTGTAAAAGTTGTTGACTTAATCAAATGTTGTTTGTTTATTGTTATCGTTTTGCAGGCGACAGTGAGAAAGAGCATTTATCGACAATAGTTCGTGTACAAAATAAACGTAAGCATGTCAATCCAAATTTTCAAAGTACAAAGCGCGTTAGTGGAAGAGAAGTACGTAGTGAAAAAATAGTTTCCTCAAGCGATGATAGTGAGAGTGAACAAAAAGTTGGTGTTAGCTATAGATCGGGTCGTACAACAATGCCAAATGGCCCACAAGATCAAGGCGCGACTTCGGTTAACGAGATTGAAACCGAATTAGATAGAGATGCTCAGACAATTCATGAAAAAGCTCTGAAGATTAACGAAGAGCTTGAAGGGAAACCTGATGATAAAATATACCGTGGCCTGAACAATTACGCGCAATACTATAAAAAGCAAGATAAAGCCGCTGGTAATGCTAGTTCAGGAATGGTACGTAAAGGGCCCATACGAGCACCGGCGCATTTAAGAGCCACTGTCCGATGGGATTACCAACCAGATATTTGCAAGGACTATAAGGAAACCGGTTATTGCGGTTTTGGGGACAGCTGTAAGTTTCTGCATGATCGAAGCGATTACAAAGCAGGCTGGCAGTTGGAATTAGATTACGCGGCTCAACAGAAAGGCGAGTGCGAATCAGATGGTGATGATAGCAAATATGAAATACATTCTGATGAAGAATCGCTACCTTTCAAGTGTTTCATATGCAGGCGAAGCTTCGTTAATCCAGTTATTACAAAGTAAGTAATGCGATCAAAAGAAAGGAAAAGGAATCAACTGATTTTATAATTTAGGTGTAAGCATTATTTTTGCGAAAAATGTGCTTTGGAACAGTACAAGAAATCGCAGCGTTGCTTCATTTGCTCCCAACAAACAAATGGTATTTTCAATCCTGCCAAAGAATTGATTGCCAGACTGAAAAGTGCCCCACCAGATAATCATTGCTCGGGTGAAGGTGGTTCAGATGATGATAGTGATTAAGAAAAACTTTGTTCTTATTTTTTCTGTTATTTTTAAATCTAATCATTCAAAAATTGTTTCATAATTAATAATATAGTCGCGTAACGTCCTTTTATAGCTTCGCATATAAATAATCATATATGTAAATAAATGTATTTTGCGTTTACATGACAGTTTGAAATAATGACATTTTATACGGAAACTAAACACAAATCGGTCTTTGTTCAAAACGTTTGTTATACCGCTGTTTGTGGCGTGTTTGTGGCATGTTCGTTTGTGCGTATTTTGTAGCTCTACAACAGGATGTGTGACGGTAAAGTTACAATGCCTGGTTTGTCATCGGAAAGAAAAGCCTATCTATTCGTTTAACTGACACTGTATAGATTTCCTTTCTAGCGAAAGTCTCACATGCGCACGAATTTCTACAGAAATAGATGTATGCAAATGTAAGTATATAAGGTGGGGGATTGTAAAGGTTCTTTATTAGTAGTATACGAAAAGATATGGAAAATGTTTTTTTGGCATAACAGGTTGTGCAATGCGTTCATAAGATGTTGATTCTCCTGACTATCACTTGTTTCAATCGATTATTTATGGTTTATAAAAGTAGCTTTTTAATTCTAACGAGAGCTTTCGTGGATAGTCACAGCAACTGCTTCCGGCATCGGTAGGAAATTCATCTAACTGCAAAAGGGTGAGGAAAGTAGTGACAAGCGATGGACAAAATTCTGAGTTTCATTATAAAAACGTTAAAATATATTTACGCTTACAAAGTATGCGGTCTCCGATGGCTGAGGGCGAAATCCTGGTGCGTTTTTTAAATTTTATTACTCCTAAAATCATTATCGACTTATATTCTTTAAATACGTCGGCTATTTGTGTGCAGCTGCGAAAAAATTCCGGGGGAAAGCCTTTTAACATTATAATCATGGATTTAACAAAAAGGAAACGGAGGCGAATCTTCTTTCAAAGATTTTGCTACTCACGTTCGTCAACAAAGTTGCGTGAAAATCATAAGGACATATCGCACTGGAAAGTCCCGTTAGAAAATCTTCAAGAAACTTTCCGCTGACAAGTTCAATCGGGAATTTCCATCGACCATATTAAACTTATGCTGTATAGTCCCAGACCAGAAATTCCGCAATCAAACATACAAGTTCTAGAATGCATCCTAAATGCGTTCCTTTCCGTGCGTTACAAGCATTTGACAAATCTAATATACTCACCTTGGTGTTTACAAGTTTATATTTGCTCTTCATACTTATGCTTAAATGCCCGCAAATTTATATTTGCTCTTCGTACTTATGCTTAAATGC
>KK502616.1:264703-290777 GCA_000688735.1 Glossina austeni
CTGTTAAGCAAGTAAGAAAATATTCTGGCTGCTCTGTTAAGAAAGTTAGAAAATATTCTGGGTGCTCTGTTAAAAAAGAACCGCTCTGTTACGAAAGTAAGAAAATATTCTGGCTGCTCTGTTAAAAAAGAACTGCTCTGTTAAGAAAGTAGGAAAATATTCTGGCTGCTTTATTAAAAAAGAACTGCTCTGTTAAGAATGCCACAAAATTGGGACAAATGTGATTGCAGATACCTTCGGTTGATAAAATCCTCACTGCTTGTTAGTCTAGATTTTTTTTTCCAAAAGAAAAATCTCCACACATCCCTCGCATGTTTCTTTCAATAGCTGCGGCGCCTCAGTTGATATTGAAACCTTGAAACGCTTTGCTGAATACTTCCGACGAAAGTTTCCAAGTGCTAATTCCGCTTCAACTGTCAACTATCCCTATCCGATATCTAGCTCGGTTTTGATTCCTGACTTGGTCATATCAGAAAATGTTGATGTTTAGAAATATAGCACTGAGGTCATTGCAGATATCGTCTGTTGATAAAATTCTCACTGCTTGTTAATCTTATATATATTTTCAAGTTTGTCAGCTCCGAAAGAAAAATCTCCGTATATCCCTTGCATGTTTCTTTCAATGGCTCCAAATCCTCCGACGATATTGGAACATCAAATATCTTTACTGAGCACTTCCGACGAAATAGTTTAACTGTTAATTCGAATTGAACTGTTAACTATCCCTATGTGATCACTGACTAGGTTTCGATTCCTAACTTAGTCATTTCGGAAAACGATGTTTTCGATTATTTGAGATCTCCAAAATATTAATATGCGCCTGGCCCTGATGGCATTCCGTCATGTACACTTAAATCATGCTGTGAAGAGTTATGTGGTGTTATTTCAAAGATTCTTTGATCTGTCCTTGAAATCAAGCACTTTATTTTCATTAGTCACTTAGTCAATGTAGATAATTGTGAGCTGTTTAATCCGTTCAGAGATGTTTGCAGAAATTTATAGATGATGTCTATCACTTCATCTCAAGATCGGATTCTTTAAATTCTATTAAAACAACTATTCTTAATACGGACGATTTGCTTATGGCGTAATGGTTAAACTGATGTTGTTTACTCTTATCGGTTGCCAAGCTTTTGCATGTTTGCAATGGTTTAGGGTTTCGCTTGTTCGCTTATTCTGGATGTGTCTCTGTCCTAGCTGTGTACATGATTTTTTTTTCTTTTTCATTTATTTATAATTGTTTTTGTATTTTTGTCCTTTTTTTATATCTCCTTATATACTTTATACTACTTTTTAATAATAATTATTATAAGATTTAGTTCTAAGAGTGAATTGAATTCTGAATTTAACTGAATTCCATGTGTAAGTAAATAAATAATTGAAAGTCAGCTTAAGCCGTTTAATATAAGTGTTTGAGCATTTTTATGCCTAATGTCAACGAATGGCGAAACAATTTATATTATTTAAACAATTTAATGACACTGCTTAAATAATGAAATTAAAACGTGACCGCTTAAGGAAGCAAATTCTTAAAATTGACACATTACAAAAGGTCGTTCAATTCAGAGGTTAATACTCTCGTATACGTGGAAACATATATTTCACTGCTTTAATTCTTTGTGGCACTAATAAGGACCAAAATATGCACAAGCGAAAAAAAAGGCAAAGGCCTAATGCGACCCAATGGTAAAATAAAAAAAACAAATTTAAAAGTCTGCTTGGGACGTTAGGAATGTAAAGTTTCAATTGTTTTGGAAGAGAGTAGATGCGAAGAGAGAAAGAGCGCAGAGAGAGAGAAACAGAGAAAGAGATTATGTGTGTGTGTGTGTGAGAGAGAGAGAGAAAGGTATGAATTAATATATGCTGTGAAGCTTTTTAATAAGAGCCAGCAAAAGAGCAAAAAGGAAGAGTAAAAGAGAAGGTTTTCAAGTTAGTGAAGAGACATTCGCTCTTAGTGTTTTTATGTAATGTGGAATTATTTACGTTCCATTCAAATTTGGAAAAAGATGATGCGCGTTGTGATACAAAAATTGCAATTCCTAGCAATGTGTCGTTAGTTCGCGAACTCATTCCCATAAGTGAGACCGAGATGAATAAAAAAAATTAAATAAAACTATCTAGCGTTATGTACATTTACTGTCGTACTTAACTATGTATTTGTCTTTTAATTAGACGTGATACGTGAACGCCTTACCTTGTTATTGCAGGTACAAAGTATATACTGTCACTGATATGCCATCATCTGCACTCATGACATATGCACATGACTGACTACGCGTTCACATGTACGTACAGACAATCCACATACATAATTTAAATCAAAATAATTTTTTCCTTATAAGAATTAATTTATTTCGTAAGCTCACAAACCTGCAGGGAAGCGAGAGAAATAGCAATTACAGAATTTATGATATTTTTCTTAAGGTACCCTAAGACATTTTATAACCACTGATTTGAAAACTCTTGAGATCGATGACTGTATGTTGGGATCAATGACAATGTGTGTGTGTTTATTTGATATGATATATGATAGCAGCTCGAGCAAGCTTTTATTAATTTTGAATTTTGTTTTTTCTCATTTCACTACCGCAGTACGTATGAGTGCTTTTTTTTAGCAAAATGTGTACATTTTTCCCTATGATTCCCCTCTACATTTATGTGGGCACTTACAGAGAGTAATGTGTGGTATAATTAAAATATTTTGCAATTCCTCCACATATACTGTGACCCACCGACTCAACTTTTCACTGTGTTCGTATAACTTTTGCACTTATCGTAAGCGCTTAATTAAGTAATAAAAACTAAATGGATGCTTAACACTCTTTATGGATATTTTTTATAGCTTGAGTAAGAGCAACGCTAAGATAATATTTTAAAAAGGCAATAATTTCCGTTATACTTTTATTTTTAACATTTGTTACATCAGTAAACGATACTCACGCTCTCGCGTTAGACAAGTGTAAGTAGTTCAATGTAAATTTAAAAAAAGCTGAAAAGCTTTTTTATCTCTTATTAAAAAACAATAGTTCAACAAAACTATGGCGGAAAAAATTTATTGAGTCCAAACAAAAGAAAACTTAATAAATGATGTGGGGATCAAGACTTCAGGTGGATATAAATAAAAAGAAATAGTTAAGAAAAGTAGTTATTTATCTATTTTCACTTAAATTTAAAATATTTGTCAACTGATTTTAATTTGCTATGTGTTTTTTATTAGCTCGTATGACTACGAGTGCCATTTGCGGGCTTTCGAAATTTCTTAGTGGCAGTTATGGTAAAAGCTATGAATGCATATTGTAACGGTTCTTTCTTGGGCAGGGTAGAACCCAGTCAATCCAGCGTCCGTTTCCAAGACAATTTATGAAAGAATGTGTCGGACCTTCGGGTTTGGTTTTAATTTTTAATTTACTTATTTGTTTTCGTAGAGATTACTGACGCGCTTTCAGAGCGTTGGGGTGAAAAAAAAAACCAGCTTGGTGGCCTCGACTTTTCTCGTTGTTTGATTCTGTTTGTGCACGTTTTTAATTCCGTATTCGCGGGTTTCTTAGCAGCGGCTATGACACAATAAAGGCTTGAGCGTACTGCGACACGCTCTTTTATAGTGCTGGCCACCAAACTCTATTCTTTATGGCTATTCTTATATGTGTTGGTTTGGGTTCGATCACNGGGGAGACTTCCCCGAGCGGTCGGCAATGTGTTAAGGCCAATATTTAGCTTTGTATTTCATCTTCGAAATTTTTCCTATTTAAAAAATTAGGGCAATACGTGAAGCTTAGGAAAGTATTTTTTTTTTGAAATGGCCTTTTCATTAGTCGAAGCGAAAGTACAAAACGGTAAATGGATAAAAATTGATATTTGGACGATTAAATAGAGACGAGTCGTAACAATTTGCGGGAGTGATGGAGAGAGGCACAAATTGGATCACGAACATGTACATCGAAAAAAAAGAGTACAAAAGTGGACAAATAGTTGGTTTGATGAATAGCCGCAGAAGGCCCGGTGTATTGAGAAGTGGTTGAACAGATGAATTAACGCTTCGATGGAAGAATTTGTTGAACAGATATGCAGAGGGATCAGTGAGCAGATCGAAAAGTCTCAAAATTAACAGAAAAGGAAAAGAAGTTGAAAAGACAGGTGGACGATTACGCATCCAAATAAGAGAATAATGGCTGATTGAGTCTTTGTCTACACCTGCTTAGCATTACGTTGGTCACAACCTCCGTACTTCTCAATGATGCACACGGCCATCCCATTATTATAACCCACTACTACAATGGCGCATGTGGCAGTACACATATTCGATTGGTAACTAATAGAGACGGTGTTGACGCCATTCCAAATTTAACTTTGGCAAACCCCTGCACGCATGTTGCAGTGATATTTTTTTTTATTTTGTATTTCGAAATTCTCGAATTTCTTTTTTTATTTTATTGCCTTTTAGGGTTTTAAGAACTAATTCATTATAAAAGTGTTTAAATTTACTTAAATATATTGAACTTTTCTTATTGATATTCACTTTGGTTGTTGCGATCAGTTCTTGGTGCTCTCGTCAAAATGATCTGTTTTTTTTTGCGTGTTGTTGCTTCCAAACATCTGCGTTGGATTGCGGCGCTTAGAGTTTTTCTCGTTGTTTACTGTGTTTTTAATAGTGTGAAGCCTGCGTCTGATTTAAGAGATCATTTTTGAATGCGTGACACTTTTTTCGTTTTTCCATAAACCCTATTTTGTCTGTTAGTTTTGACATGTGGCGTTTTTTTACATCATGTCGAACAAAAACGGGCCCTGTATCTGAACGGTTCATTACCTACTTCCGAACGATTTTTTTATTTTTTCATGCGAAGTTTGCAGGTATCAACAGCCGTGCTGCAAATGCAGTCCTGGATCCTTCGAAGAGATTACGTTGGTCAAGTCCCGAGTGTAGGAAGCGAGATATTGGCTTTTATAAGTTTTTCACGGAGACAAGTAATGGGTTTTCTGAACTAAGCAAAAAACTCGTTACTTTCTTCTACTTTATCTAGAGCACTCATCTTTTTCCCCAGCCTATAAAAGACCAACTTGTAGTGTAGAGTGCGGTGGTTCAACACCGCCTTCGCCTAAATCACATAAGTCGATTTATTTGAATTTTCCATCCTTGCTTAAAAAGAACGTGAGCGTTTTCTCTGTCGTTGACTCCTCTAGTGATACAAAAGTTACAAATAAGCCGAGGTGAAGTGGCAACGATATAACCTTCCAGTGGTACCATTCAAGCTACTATGTCCAAATCTCCAAAAAACATTAATAAAAAGACTAAATCCGCCTCTCTCCTGTTCTCAGCTGTTCGGGTTTGTCTGCTGGTCACGGTACTAGGGAAATCGCACGAGCTGTACAAGCAAGCGTAGTCACTTTCTCTATTTTCTCCCCAACTCAAAGTTCTCTACCTGTGAATCCTATTGTTCCTAATAAGGATGACATCTGCTCGACGGGAGTACGCCCAGAAAGGCAGTATTTGTGTCAAGACTGGCGCCTGACCTCTCTGAGGATAACATAAAAAGTTATCTGGCCACAAAAATCCCATCCGTCAATTTTAAGCGTGTAAGCGTGTTTTCAAACTGGCGCCACCTCAACATAGAGCTATTTCGTCTTTTGTGGTGTTAGTTCCGATTGAAAATATGAAAATTTTATTGAATTCGTGGCCAGTTGGATCCTTATTTAAGTAATTGGTTCCTTGCGATCGTCCCCGTAATACTAATTCGACAATCCTTCCATCCTCAAAAACCTAAACATTTTTCCAGGTCCAGTAACTTTCTTCTACCAAAATGTTAGGGGTCTAAACTCAAACTTCCTAAATTCGGGGTTTTCCTGATTGGCTTTCACTAAAACCGGATTTAAAGCTGTTTTAGACTCCTTGGAACTTTTTCACAATTCTTTTCAGATTTTCAGAAGGATCGATAGTATCGCACTAGTTGTGGTGTTTTAATTGCCATATATGCTGCTTTCCCCATCTATTTGTTCGAATTTCCNTTACTCAGCATGAGAAACAGAACAGTTTATTATAACACTCAATCATCAATTTTGTAACTACATGCCTTGTAATAAAAGTTTCTTTTTAATTGCATTAATAAGCAGTTGCAGTAAACTGATCAAAGCGGTAATAATTTCTGTATGTAGAACGCCTACAATGCAATCTAAACGGACTGAACAGAAGATAATTAGCGCGGGAATGAGCGAATGTCAATTTATTTAGTGTCGTGAAGATCGTTTCATTGAGGTCGACAAAATTTGCTAGCTAAGAAGAGGAAACCCGGCCCCGAATCGATTTAACCACAAAAATCATTTCGATTATTTCTCGTCTCTTAACCAATGACCGTAACAAGACAACAGACTAAGCGTATTTTCATATGGCGGAAAAATTCTAATAGGATCCCATGGCAGATGTTCGCAAATGTACGGGCCATTGAAGTTTTTAGCCCATCTCTTCATAAACCTCTCAAAACCGACATAGCTTTGTGAACGGAAAATTCATTGTGAAGGCTGAACTTGAGTCTCTAGTATTTTCAAATTCTTAAAGGAATGCAGTGCAGACAGCCGAGAGAATGACTTTTTTTTTGCATTTGCTCAAGTTACGTAACACACTGTTGGTTACTCAAAGATAACAAATCAGATCAGCTGGACTTGACAGAAGTATAAATCTTCAAATCATGTGCAAACATAAGAATTTAAAAAAAACGAACACCCAAACAAACGTACGGACCAAATGATTTCCGTAAGGAGCACCCGTTGAAACCAGGATATCCAGCGAAAAAGTGGAAATAAATAACAATCTTTGTGTACAACGATTAAGATAATTGAGAAATCACAACAACAAATTCTCAGGGAAGTCCAACTGACGACGCATATAGATCAAAAACTCATGTTCTCTCTATCAAATGCTCTTGAGAAATCTGTATAAATAATGAATATCGTGGTGAAAAAAGAATTCCTATAAAAGGTTTGCATTCATTCAAATAAATATATCTGATAAACTAAATCATTTACAAAAATAATTGACCGTTCGTTCCAATAAATATTTCAGTTTTTTTTTTTTAACCAGAATTTTATATAAGGCCTTAGTTTAGTAAATTTTACTGTTGTGTTGATAATTCTCCGACAACAACTTTCAAAAATTGCAGAGGACGCTCTTGTGTATAGCCTAACAAGTCGAATAACTTCAAACTTTTTTTAGACGTTAATGAGAGTTTTAAAAATTTATATCGATATTTGAAAGCGTGCGTCTTTTAAAAATAAAAGTTTTCCTCTTTATTGAATATATTTTTATTTATAATATTGTTGCTTTTCTAAGATACGATTCGTATCACTAGATCGTGGATATTATTTCCAAGAGAAATGCACTTCAGAATTCTTTTTCTCTAAGTTTCTTTATTTACAATCTATTCTTTAAGGCTTAGGATTATTTATATATTACTTTGGCAATACTCTCGACTTTTCAACTTTAGTATTCTTTTTCGACTCGTACGACTCAATGTTCTCGTATCATTAACTCTGCCTTCTGTAAATAGTCGACTTATATACATTTTTGCAGGCATGTTATGATCACCTAACTTCATGGCTTCATTTTTAATCCCATAACCTGCTTTTCTGCTAATCCCGTTTTCCTCGGCCGACAGCTGTCTGACGGGCCGCGCATGTGCAACTGGGTTTTTCCCTGACTGTTTTCCTGCTACTCTTTTTTTCGTCGGCCGGCACCTGCATGAGGCGCCGCGAATATGCACTAAGGCATTTATTACTTACGAAAATCAATTAGTTAGCATTAACTGGACTTGGGATTTTCGTAACAATATATTTGGTGTGCATTAAGACCCCGTAGGCGTAACTTTAGGAGTTGTAAATAAAGCAACGACATCCTTGTGGTGATCAGTTGATGGTTACGGCTTGACTTTATTTACATATGCAATGGAATGACGCGCGTCTCTATCGACGACGGCATGATAGAAGCACAAGCGTATAAACAGTTTATCTTTCGACAAAGTGTGATAAAAAACGAAAGCAAACAATTAAATAGCATTTCAAGCTTAAGAAATGTTAAAACATTCGCAAAGTGTAAATTGCATCAAATATATGTACACACATATATGTACATATACATATACATATACATATTATACATATATATATATATATATAATGTACATATTTGTTTATGGTTTACCAAACGTTTCGCACTTGGTTGTTCACTCGAACCCAACAACAATAAAATAAGGCTAAAAAAGAATCAAGTTTCATAAAATTTTCTTCGAAGAGCATATGAAGAGACCATAAGTAGAGTAGAGTAGAGTAAAATAGTTGATGACGATGATGAGTCAGTAAGAAAAGTTTAAGTGAGAAAGTAAGAAAATATATATGTAATAAACGTTGTACACATCTATAAACAAATAACATTAACAACAATAATAACATTGAGTAGCAACGGTAGCAAACAGCAAATATAAAAGGTATACTAAATGCAGCTTTCTCTCTGAACTGAAGCAAGCAACAGCATCACGACGGGTAATAATTGTTTTGTGCTACGATATATTATATTAACGTTTATGCTGATATTCGAAACAAACGACCGCATTTCTTATATAGCCGAGCTGCCGTTAATGGTGATGATGTTGGCTTTCCACGTGAATGTTTTGCAATAAAGTGTTGAAATTGAAATTATACCCTAAAGAATTTTAACCGCACCTTGTCGTAACGTAACTATGGTATATGTGAACGTACAATATACCAATGAATGCGAGTAACGCTTGCATCAAGTTCACTTTATGCATCCATGAAGTTTATTAAAATGCGTTTTTTTTTTTTTTTGTTGTTTGTGTTTGTATTTTTTTAATTAGCGCATATGTTGTCAGTAAATCGATAAAGGGCAAATTTTACGGAGAATTCGAGTATAAGTTGATATTTAGCTGAATGTTCGCAAAAGGTGGTTTGTGTATTTTCTGTCATTGTGGACCTGCTTTGGTATTAATGTTCATTGTTATGCTTTTATTCAAACTTGATCTAGCGATATTTAGTCGCAGCCTTCAGAAACAAAATATGCAAAATATCCGGCACTGTAACCTCAAATTGATAAAGAAGCGGACAGGTGGACATATGGACAAAATATAATGATTCTAGATAAAATTTTAGTAGGCACTCCTGCCTCCTAGAGAGAATTGGTACCTGCTCTTTCTGACACAGAATGTGTGTGTGTGTGTGTGTATAATTTTAAAGCATATACATAATCTTCGTTGCAGGCTGTAGTAATGCATCTTTATCTGCGATCATAACTATCTATATGATGTTATATGTAAATACCTCTAACTCGCATAAATTTATCAAAGAAAAAACATGAAACAAAACATTAGAATTTGTACAATAAAGTAGAGATGCACTTGGTTTTATGTTTATATGTGTGGCCTGATAATACTCTCATTATTTAACAGTTTGTTCGGAAAACCTTTGATTGTCGTACTATAGGCCGGTTTTATACGCTGCTCTAATAACGGATGAAATTTTTTTTACAATTATTTTTGGGTTTTCTTGACAAAAAGGTATCGAATTGTTGCTTGAAAGTATTTCGAATACTTTTGACGTAACAAATGTTTCGATATCGCAAACAAGACCGTATCCAGCACCATTTGAAAATATTAAGTTTATTACGAACAACTGTAACAATTTTATTTTAATCAACAAAAAATAAATGTCGCTTTGCTGACTCGCCGACGAAAAAGGGGAATATAGGATTAGGGGTAGGAATATAGAATTAGAAGAAAATGTTTTTTACAAACATTGAAGAAGAAAGAAAGATTTGATTATCTTCTTGGCTTGGATGTTGTGTTTCAGTTACCATGACATTCACTTATGTGGTGTTTGTTCGATTACGGCGGTGGCGTTGATACCTTATTCGAAATGAAATATAATCAGCGAGAAAGTAACAAGTGCGGGTGTGCAATAGAGCAGAACAGCACAGAGACAAACGCAATTTCGAATGTTAAGAATGAAGTAGACTGAGCTTAGCAAAGCTCAAAGCGTTAGTACAGGATTCTAGCATACATTGTACAAAAAAATTGAACATTTTATATCTATGGACTAATAAATGGAATTCAGATATTTTCACATATGAATGTTTTAGGAAAAATAATGAAAACAGGACACAATTGCCGATGCTTTTAATAAAATTGAATTGAATTTACAAAATAACTTCTGGCAAGGACTACCAAAAAACCACAAAAATAACCTATTTTTCGAGGCCAAAGTGCACGTCGTAAATAATTAAAGAAAAGTGAAATTAATAAAAGGATCATTAATTTCACTTCTTTAATGAATGGTCATTAATTTCACTTCTCTTTAATTATTTCATAAATTCATCTATAGAGATATTTTTGGCCAAATACAATTCTCATAATGCACAATGGGTTCTAGTTTAATGTCACAACACATGGTTACATAATTTTACTCGATTTCGTATAGTTCGTTACTAGTAAAGACAGCATCTCCATAACTGATTAGGAAGAGAATGTCCATCAAAGTTACAGATTTCGTGCTATGAAATCTTTCTTTTACCTAACGAATCAGGTAGGCAGGCTTCAATGCTCACATACATCTGAGATTTTAAAATTTTTTATGACCACATATGCATTTGTTTCTATAAAATACCAGAAGAATTGAGGGGTTAGTCAACTAATATTGTGCTTTTAATCGAGTAAACGGAGAAGACTGAAAAATAACAATCAATGAATACTTCAGATAGTATCCTGAACGGATTGACCAGTACGTAGTTAAAGCGACAATGAAAAAAAGAAAAGAAAACAAAAGAAAAAACTTCTTTGGATCCATTAGGGGCTTTGAAGTCTATAAGTTCTAATAAAGCAGACGAGCAAAAATCACTATTTACCACTTTAAACAAGAACGTTACGGTCAAGACTTCATGTCTTCTCTTAAGAAGAGGTACATCGATGAGTGCCAGTGTTTTTTTGCACGGTGTAAGAGAAATTCGAGGTCAAACCACGCGCGGAAAATAATACGAAATTATATTGAACAGACTCAAGAAACTCAATGTGGCCTCTCAATCGAATATTCTAGAGCCGGTCTAAATAAGGATCTATGCAAGATCTTGGTAGCAAAAGTAGTCGTTAAATTTTTCAGATCATTTTTTCTTAAAACAAAGAAGAGGTCTCGGTTTATTCACTGAAACGTCAATGTGAGCTCTGAGTCGAAAACAACCTCTAAACATTTTCGAGGATATGGTTATCGATAGTCTGTCTTTATCATGCATACATTAACCCAAGCAAAAAACAATCTTTTACGTTCCTTTAAATTCATTGAGGTTCCCTTAGCTAAACTCAATGTATATGAGTAAAAATGAAGAAACTGCAGAAACCTATCACCATTCACTGTATCAAAAGAGAGGAAACACTAGCACACGGGAGAATTTAATGCGTGCACGATCCATGCATTTACAGAAACTTATCACCATTCACTGTATCAAAAGAGAGGAAACACTAACACAGGGGAGTATTTAATGCGTGCACGATCCATGCATTCACCAATAAAATATATATAGCATAGTGTGGAAAGTTTTAAAGTAGACAACGCTAGGAATGTACTCTCCGCATAGAACGATACAGATGGAAAAATAGGAGAAGGAAGAGGAGGAGGAGTTTATCAATATCAAATAAGATTAGTTGTCGGGCGTAATACTTGATGACTGGTAAACCATTTCAAAAAAGTCCTCAAAAGAGTTAGAATTCAGACGGCTCAGATATCTGAGCATTCAGAATTGCCAAAGCTCATGATAGAACGAAATCCTACTACGTTACTTTTGGAGTTAACGAATTCAACGAAACCCTTTGGAATTATAAAGAAGTTCACCTCTCATGAATATAATTCGAATAATCGAATATATTATTCGAATAATCGAATATATTATTCGAATAATNGAATATATTATTCGAATAATCGAATATATTATTCGAATAATCGAATATATTATTCGAATAATCGAATAATGAGTATAATTCGAGTATAGTGCTATCGAATTGTAGAATCGTATTGCCCCTAAGCGAATCACTCCCTTTGCGCTTTGTGAATAGCCTGCTTTGCCTAATGCGAATGGTTCTTCAATACTTACTAAACTAGACAAAGGAGTCAACATAACTATGAAGACACTTTGGTGGAACCGAAACAGAGTACTTGAAAAAATAGAGAGCAGCGAACAATCTACGCCGATTACTTTGAGCTTTTTGGTAGCACATTTTATAATCTATTAGCGAAATCCATTTAGCGACAGTAGTAACGATGGGTGGCCAATATCTTCAGGTCAGGCAAAGGAATTCCTACGATGTAACGATAAATTAATGTCAAGAAATTAATTATTTCCCTTCGAAAGGGAAAGATCGAAAGCTTCAAATAGGTTTAATTCATGAACAGAATTCAAAAAACGGACTGAACACCATCGTATATGAGAAGGATATATAACATCCGAAGCAATTATTAAAGACCCACTAAATATAAGGCGGATCCGAATCACAACGCAAAAAGTTGATCTGTTTTACAGAAATCGAAGAAGAAAATTCAAAATTGATATGGAAATAAAAAAATATAAATCGGTCATTAAGAAAAGAAGAAGAACGTGCACCAGATTTTGTAAAAGAAGAAAAAAATAGTTTCTTTAAGAAATGGTTTCTTTGATTTTTAAAGGCTTTCAATAATTTCATTGTAATATTGTTTGCTATAAAATTTTATTATTTTTTATACTACTTTGAAAATATTGCCACGGAACTAAAATATATGAACAAAAAAAATGTTCACATTCTGGTTAAAAGCAAATAGCAATTTCCGATGCTTTGCCTGTCGTTGTAAATGAAAATTTCGAAATGTTGGGATAAAAATGAAAAGAAAAGAATGAATTACGACGCTCAAGAAAAAAAATCCATTATGAAGAAGGGAATTAACTCAAATGTCTGGTTCAAACTCTGCAAGTTACATACAAGCAAAAGATGCTGAGACCATGGAAAATAAATGGGTTTAATTTTTAAGAATTTCGAGTTTAAGAATTTACTTACTATCAGTGTTCGACGATTAAGTTAAGATTTGTTTACCGGACCTAACACATGATAGCAATGATTACGTAGTGTTAAGTTAATTTGTAATACTCTTCTCAGATAATATTTTAAAATAGCTTAAAATGTTGGAAGAGGAGAACAACAGGAGTCGTACAAATGCATTCAGTATTTTCAGCAAAGCGATTTTCTTAAGATCGTCCCCCTTACATCTAACATTCCAAGAGTGCGCCCTATTATCTATCTTGCCCTTAACAAATGAGCATTATATGTGAATCTTGCATGAGTTGCAAACGCTCCCTTTACTTTGGGAAGCGTAAGATCTAACAACTAAACCTGCAAACGTCTAACTTTTATCGCAGACTCCAAATAATGCCACAGAAAACTAATCTATAGGAAAAATCGTGGAGTAAGCGTTTAGTTATTTGTTAATACAAACACTTATCCTTTCAATTACAAAAAAGAGATTCCTTCTTTCAGGGACCAACAACAGATACGTATTTGCGATCTAATGCAGCTTTACAATGGGAAAGGTTCCACGTATTATAAAAACTGTCAGCAGTTTTTTTTCTATTCGTATTTCTTGGGAAGGCAGAAAAACTGTAAATTTTTTTAATGATATCTTCAGTTTTGCTTGAAGTACAAAGTCTGGGATCAGTACCGTAGCGCGTTACAGCCGTCAGTAAATAACAATTTATTAGCAAATGATATTTTAGGCCTGTGGTTGGGGGGTAGGATGTGACCTATGCATAGGAGTTCAGGCCTTTCCACGAGCATGTAGTAGTTACAATTTTTGCTTACATACCTTAACTCTATATCTTTAAACCTGTATAGATCCGTACCATCTTTATTCCTGTTTGTATATATATATATATATATTCCTTCATATATATATCAAATTTGGCAAAGTGACAGATCGATCTGGATATTTTTTTCGAGTAGTACGGGATAGTCATGTTTGGTTACACACGAACCATGTTTCTAACTCTGCTTGCACACTATCGTTGCTGCTACTAGTACCTGTTTGTTTTTATTTTATTACGACGTAACTACGGAAGTCCTCGGTAAACTCCCAAGCGAATATGTTACAACATCATTACCTCAAACCGTAATTCTGTGCTCAACGAGTCTCCGGAAATAACACCATGAACCTATAAATATATAACAAAATATATAACACCACAAAACGATCCCGTAGTACTAGTTGTGACCGCCCTCGGAAAACCGCGCAAACTTAATCAACGTCGGTGTTCAGACTTAAGATTTAAATTTGGACCTGTTTTTCCACTTTTTTTGCACTGTTTAACAATTTATTTCATTAAGAGAGTTGGTTGGATGCACGTGAAAAATAACTTTTATTAAAGGGATACCTTCGAAAGTGCTAACGTTAGTAGAAAACTTTCATGTGACAGATGTAAACTCTCCTAAGGCGTAGTAGCTTTTAAAGGAAACCTTTGATGATTGACGAGCATGAAACAACATATGGCGCAATATGAAGAGAACCATCAGCGAAACATTTAAGCGGTGTTGTATATTATGTAAGTACGCTTTTAGATATTGTGTTATCACTAGGAAATTATAAAGGTATAGCGCATGCGATAATCATCATCCATTTAATAATGGAAGACATAAGTGAAGGAAGCTTAATAAAGCGGGAAAAAGCTGCAGATTACAGTAAACTGTTAGATTGCGGCTGATTAGGCAAAATGAAAGCGAAGAGGCATGTGAATTAAAATTGAATGCCACGGACGAAAAGATCGCAACTAATCAAAGACAGCAAAGAAATGTAGTCAGTTTACGGTAACGGTTTCAATATTAAAATGCATAGTCTCTAGTTGGTGAGGGCAAATATTGCGGAACCTGATTGCAAATGTCGATAATGATCGCTAAGTAGTGGTATGAAAGCAAAAAAAAGCCCAGTAGGCAGCTAGTAAATGTTCATGTATACCGCATAAAAAATTGTTAATTCAAAAAGTGCAGACAGGTAGGCAACTTCCTGCTCGCTGAGCCAGGCAGCTAGTCCAGTACTAATGACTAGACGCTGCACAAAACGCAGAAGTATTTTTAGCTACCGTCATGATGATAGGGACGGATTATGGTAAAACATACTGCCGCTCGTGCAATATTAGATTCGGGATTAATAATTCACGAATCGAACGACAAAGAGGCTCAAGTCATTTTCTGAAGGGATAGCGATTATAAAAAGTACGTCTATCTTAAGCCCTTCTGCGTGTTACATACGTCCAAAGAGACTTAATGCAGCCCGTACCACAAGTGGTGTAGAGAACAAAAAAAAAAGCGATTTGATTTATATGACTATTTTTAAATGTTCGCCATCAACTCTTGCACTACATTTAATTTGCAAGATCAAGGGAAACTCCACCTCATATACTTGCCATAGCTTTTATATATCAAATCGTTTTTTATAAAACTTGACAACACTTTGCAGATAATCGTAGACACTTAAAGCCTGGGGCTGGTTTATGGTTCCCGATATTGAGTCGATGTATGGTGTGAGTGAGCTAATGGCAGTGGATAGAAAATGCATTCTTCTTACTATCGAGAAAAAAATTTCTTGATCATAAATTCACTATCAACTAACATCTTTAAAGTGAAAATAAAGTAAAATATTGGTACGAAATTTGATACAATTAATAATTACACAGACTACCTAATCTTGCTAATGGCGCAGAGTCCAAAAAAATAGTGTAAGGAAGCGTTTACCCGCTTACCAATTATGACAATACAAATAACTTAATAATAAATAAATATGTCGTCGCATTTCCTATACATGCCAGCAATACGATTATGGGTTCTTAGGTTCGAAAGGCTTAATATAGAAATAATTGATTCACATACTTAACGGTTTCCAAAATCATTCGATTTGCTACCTAAACCAGCACTAGCAATAAGATATACATAAGGATAACATTATAATACTTATACAAGGAAAGCTGAGATGATACCTTGGGTGCAAGCAAACATGTTTGATCAGACCTCAGCTAGCATACGTAATAGTAGATGTATAAGAATATCGTTACAACACACATGCAAGTGCGCATGGAGGTTGTAACGAAAGTATAGTCACAAAAATTTGATGTACCGGGACAGCAATGGTGATCGCGACTATAAAAGAGCGCATCGCAACACTTTCCTTCTTTTTTTTGGAAACCCCTTTTTTGTTATTTCCATTTTTTTGGGATTATTAACCATAAAAGTAATAAATATTAACGCTTAAGAACAAAAGAATAAAAGTTAAACTTGTCAAAAGAGATATTCTTAGAAAAGTACTAGTTACGTTAAGAAAATTATGTAATAACAAAATATGTAAACAAATGAATTGGAATGAATAAACTTGAACTTGAACTTGAACGTTCCTTCTTTCAGTCGTGTTATAGCAGCCATAGAATCTCTCTTAAAACGTGAACTCTAATTTTTCGGAACGAAAAAGAAAAATATTGAAAGCGTTAAATAAGAGTCGGGTCACCACGCTGGCTTTTTTCTCCCACTCCCCTTAAAAATCGCCTGTATAATTAATCTAAAAATAATAAATTTAAATAATAAGAACAATTGCCGGAGGTTCCAAATTTTTTTCTCTATTATAAATTTCTTGGAAAGAGTCCTGGTGGAGTCCTGAGCTTACCCTGTCCAAGAAAACTCGTTACAGTTTCTTATGCAAATGCCAGTAGACTCGAAAATTTCTTAACAAAATTTAATAATTAAGAAAATTATATTGGTCCGCGGCGGAATCTTTTATAACCCACTGTCGGTAACCTAAAAAATACCAAAAAAAAAAACGCGAAGGCTAAATGATCATATTCTGTAATATTACGTGTGCGTAGCTAAGTCTTTCTGTGCTTGTAGAATAAAAGTGGAAGTGTATATAGCGCACAGGAAGCCGGGATATGCGCAATCGGTAAAAGGACTGATCCTCGTATTGTACTGTTGTGTCATTTGCGACATCAACGACATCTCTATTTTCGCGATCATGGTGACGTTTATCAAATAAATTCAAGAAATAGATAATAGACAGCCAAAAAATTCTAGAACTATTCAGACGTGGTACTAATTAATAATAAGTAGATTTTTCATGGTCTCTGAAGCTTCCGTCCGGGTGCTGCAAATGTTTTGATGAAAGGATGATATTTAACTAATCTAGAATATTGAGCAGGCATTGCCGATTTTTGCTATTTTTTTACAGTTGCTGCAGCATCACCCTTAGAATATAAATGCAAATTTTTATCGTTGTGTCCAAGTAACGAGCAAAAACCACATTTTTTTTTATTTTTGAGAACAGAGGTGGTCTAAGAATATATTGTACTGTGGTCGTGTCCTTTAAACAATTTATCTCAGTTACAATATCCAACTAGGAGAATGTTTACCATAAACATTACACAAACAGACAGATGGACAGGCGGACATGCTTGAAATGGTTCAGTAGTTGATTCTGGTCAAGAATATATATACTTTATGAGGTCTCTTGATTTCCCTTTGGATGTTGCAAACTTTTCTTTATCTTTCGCTGATAGGTATAGAAAGTGAATCTATTTTGCCAGAAGACATATTGATGTATATACGGGTAAAAAATACCGAATTGGCCGTTTATGAGATTAATTTCCTAATCAACAGGTAATGCTGTTAGGAGCAGAAATGTTCTTAAAGCTATCATGCGTGGGTCATATCCAATGGCTTCAAATCTTGACGTGCTTCGCCTGTGTTGGGACAGTTGAGCCAGAACCACCTAATAATCTATTAGAGAAGAAAGTCCACTATAGAAACGTTAATGTCACCTAATCAAGTGGTTGTCGGTTTATCAAAGTTTCAACGAGAGCCAACAAAAGGCAAAAGTTAAGAGAAAATGACTTTCAAATTTAAAAAACTCTTTCGTTTTTGTAGGCTCCGAGTACAATTCGAGAGTACGACGTCAACTATTGGAAAAGTAGTTTGGTCTGTATTATCAATTTCGCTTGACCCTCTTAGGTTATGTGATTCAATAACAATAAAAGCAAAGTTATTCCTGCAAGCTTTATAGATTTGAAGATAGATTCGGGCGAATCTTTACTTTTAGAACCACTCTGCCAGTGGGCAACATTTTGTAGAAAAGTGAAAGATATACAAGAAATTTAAATTCTCCAAGATGTACGTCATCAAAAGGCTATTGTAGAGAAGAAGTGAGAGGCTTCACGGATGCATCAAATAAAAATTCAAAATGTTTACGTATACGTTTTGTAACTCAAACAAACAACATATGAACGCACCTGTACTGTAAAGTAAAATCAAGAGTTGCATCAGCGAAAATGATGTCTTTACCTCTCCGAATTTTTGTATTCGGAATCACTGAATAAATTGTTAATTTAAAATCAAACAATGTTTGCAGCACAGATTGGGGATTGGATTAGGGAGGAACGGTAGCCAAAAGGTTAGGCCAAAAAAATGCGAACCGAATGCTGAACTTGCGAAGCAACCGTGCCTCCGCCGTAACCAGAAGCACAGGAAGGTTAACGGACACGACTTCAAAGTTGCCTTTGAGTGTGTTGAAAAAGGCAAACAGCGGACACGTCGAGGGCATCCAAGTGAATTCCCTTTATTACTTAAACCGCCTCTTCTGTTATCCGCAGGAAGCACACAAATGTAGGTCTGAAGGTAATCGTCACGCAGAAATCCACTATAAATGGCCTGTTCATCGATAACGACGCTCAGACCCGACATGTTCATTAGCAATAACGTAACATTTTATCTACTTTTAGAGTTCATGCTGGGGAATCTGTTGGCGATATAGACCGCAATGCTACGAACTGACCCGGAATTATAGCCTCCACATGATTTTCTCGCCTGGTCCTGGTCCAGTATCGCAAATCCCGCGGACGGAACCAAAGTCCACCGCGTAATGCGCGATATTATCAAACGATAATTCAAGATATGAGTGCCTTCGTGAATATATTTTTGAAAATACTGTCATTATTTTAATTCGAAAAATTATTTAATTCGAAAGTTATTTATTTAAGCCTTTCGATTACGGGATGGCATGTATCCAAAGGGGTCTCCTTATCGAACCATCAATACCTTCTGTCATGTAGTTATTCCAAACCCACAGAGGTCGAAAAAACCCCAAATAGGGAATTGTTTCTTTCTTTTTTATGAAAATGTGAAAACGTCTTCGCACTGTTCTAACGGTTGGGAAAAATTAAAATTGAAGTGCAGTCGCTTCGTCATTTAAACATTTAGTAGGCTTACCAAGAAACCTATTTTTTGAAGGCCAAGAAGTCTGTTGCCGGACATGCCTGGTTGAGTCGAACACTACAGAAGCTTAACTGTAAGGTCAGAACATTTTTCAACAGGGCTAAGAAGTCCGCTGACTGTCGGAATTCAGAAATAAGAATTTTTGGATGTTGTGGGAGAAATCGCCTCATATGATGACTTTAAGTGAATTTTGCATATTTATGATGTAATGAGAAGAGATTTCCATAGTTTTTTCATTTATTTCTTATATTGTTTATATACATACAAATTTAATTCACTAATTCGACGGAACAATGGTGTCTAAGAAATGTATTATGCTGTCGTAAACTTACTACGCGAGCGATAATAGTCTCATTCTATGCGCTTAGGTCTTGCATGATTATATGCATTACAACAATATTCTTATTCTTGAAGGAGAACATCTAAGTAAAATTTGTCCACTTGTCTGCATTTGAAAATGATGTGCAAACGTTTACCCGTTGTGATGTTCTCCAATAATTCCCTAATTATCACCAACCAAAAGGATGGAAAACCTAGGTTGTTATCAAAATTGTCTACCCTGTGGAGAGTGATGTTCTCCACGCTATGGTTTTCAACACTTCTTCTTGCACCAAACCTAACAGGACTAATAACAGATACACCGATTGGGACCCAGAGAAAACACAAAATCGCAATCTACGCCCCCCAAGCTGTCAACCATCAAAAGCATAAATAAACACATGGGTCACAATTGGCTGTTAATTAATTGGGGGAGGGTTGGGAGGGACGGAAAGTGTGTAAATTTTAAGCTCTGCTTTCACGCATATAAAATACAACTAAATATCAAAATTAGTTTTGTGTAAAAGTAAAAAAATTGCTTCTTTACTTTTATGAATAGCAAGTACAACGTCTTGTCTACACGGATTTCACAAACCGATTGTGTGGTGTCATTATCATTATGGTGCTATTATACTATACAAACAATACATTTTCTAAATTAAATATTTTAAATATTTATTATAATTGTAGCAAACATAAATAGTTTTCATATTTAAGAAAATATTGTATTTTGTTTAGTTCAGAAATAAGATCCGAAAAAATAAAATTGAAATTTGATATTAAAAATAAAAAAAATGTTTTTCTATTACTAATTGGTGATCCTGCCAGGAGGTGAATTTTGCGACTCTGGTTAAAAAAAGTTATTTAAAAGTTGCAGCCTGAAAAACGGAAAATAGTGCGCTCATAATTAAAAAGAATGTAATTTGAAGTTCCGCGATTTTTTCTTACAAATTTTCGAACTGGTTTATTAGCTTTCAATCGCATAAGACCAAAGAAAATAATCCAAATATTCATTTTTTAACCTAAGTAAGAAAGATAATATAAATATTTATTTGGAACTTTAAGAAAATCATTTGTCAAAATTTTTCGGACATTTTTTGAGAAAAAATTTTTCACATTCGAATTGAAAACAAACATAACAAAAATTAAAGCAAAATAAATTCAATTTTGATTAACAATATAAAAGACGTCATGTTATTTGCCGAAAACATTAATGCAATCGTTCATATTTATTAAATAAAATAAAATTTACAATTGTCATATGGAGACATTTAAAAGGAAATAAATGCGAACTTTGAATGGATGAAGATATGCGTGAAAGAAGTATCCAAAAAATGTCTAACAACATAAAATCGAACACAAAAGAAGCAAACGAAAAAGATTTTTACCTTGATTGCAAAACAAAATGAAATACGGAATATATTTCGTCGTCAAACATCTCTCGAAATTTATAATTTCATACCTGAGATCAAATTTCAAATAATACAAAAAAAAAAAAAANTCTGTTTTCCAGATCTTGGACGGAAGAGATTAAGTGTTTTCGTACACAGCGGTCCAATCGAACCCACATATTGTTTTAGATTGGGTTCATACGTGGGGATTGAGGAAGGGGGTGAAGCACTTTGTAGCACTTATATAAGAGTTATTCGTGATTTATGCGGGACGTACGCTTGAGGTTGTTATCTTGGTAGAATTTGAATGAGTCCAAAATACCAAGTTTGTCTGCACTTTCTTGAGAATTGTCTTTCAAGACCCTTAAATAACTCTCCTTCTTTAGACTATTCCTTATAAACACCAATTTTCCGACTCCATTGCCTCAGTACATACCAAAGTATAACACGATCGTTGCCATGCTCGCCGTATGTGTTTGGTACAGGAACGTAACAGACGAACGTGATGCAAACTGTGCAAAGCTCTTGTGAAGAAGCCAATACAAACTGACGATGACTTGTCAACGCCTCGATAGAGGAATGAATGTCTTATGAAGAAACTCATCTCAGTTCAAATACATCGTAGGATTTTCGTGGTAACTAAACTAAGATGAAGAGAAATTTGCTATTGGAGTTTAGAGCGTTGAGGATGGCGAGAGTTTTTTTCTAGCAACGTAGCATTGCTTGGCGAAATTTGAGCGAGGGTTTAGTACAAATTCTGTGAATTTAACGGATTGCGTGAATATATTACAAGGTTAACGAAACAATGGGCGAGGGCCAACTTACACTTCCATAAAAAATCCATAATTGCACAACTTACCACACAATGCTGCAACAACTTAAGTTTCTAACATTTGTTCGCAATAGACATAAACTTAGAACAGAGCATATGCACCTTTGTGTACATTTCAAAGTACAAAAATGCGAACTGTGGCTTATGTGTGGTAAGATTTATGTTCTATTTGCAGTTCTATGTATAGGACTTAAGTGAAAGAAAGAAACGCAATGTAATTAGCGAACCGAATTCACAGAAGATTGAATTGCTTGTTAAACGTTAAAATAATGCAAAATTTATTGATTTTGTAGAAGACTTACTTTAAACTATCGACAGTTTTTCTCCTCTTCTTTTTTAAATGAGCGCTGAGCGAAGAAAACTGAAGAGCAAATTCGAAATATACTTTCACCTGTAAATTGACAATTGTTAAGCCTTAATATAGTGACGCGTAGAATAAAACCATTTATGTTTTTCTAGCCTATTGTCACACTTTAAGTGTTTTATTTGTGCTTGATAAAAAGTCAACCTTGGGCTTAATGTTGTTGATACTTATAAAGCGCCTAGAACCTGAGGATGAAAGAAAAACAAAATAATTACTAATACGGACCTCTGTTCTGACAAACTTTAAGATAATTTTGGTAAATTTTTCTATCTAACTGGTGTAGCTTCTGTTAATTGTTTATAACAACTTTATTTTGTACTCGAACCAAGAAAATCTATTGGATTTGCGAAATCTTTGTAATGCATGNCGCTAAACATTTTTGAGTCTTTTACAAATATACGTAAATTGCATCATTGCATCTCATTTTTTTGCTATTCATAATGCATAAATAATCTTCATGAATATATGCCCCAGTATCTTAATTTAGGGTTTAGATGAAATTTATATATGTATGTATATATATGTATATATGTATATATACATTTATACAGAACAAACCATTAGCCGAATGTAAGCTACCAAATAACTTAAAATGTAATTTAAAATAAATAAAAATAAACACGAGATCAACATATATATATGTATATATATATATACGTATATAAAATATATATATATATATGTATGTGTATATAAAATATATATATATATATGTATGTGTATATATAGGTATATGTATATAATATATATATATATATGTTGATCTCGTGTTTATTTTTATTTATTTTCTTTTTTCTTTAAATTACATTTTAAGTTATTTTGTAGCTTACGGCTACGTTCGGCTAATGATTTGTTCTGCAGCAGAATTTAATTCATTAAACAAATAAATAAAAAATCTCTCTTTGCGTCTATTTATTTCTAAATCCGGGTTTGGCTCCCTTCATTTTTTATAAAACCTGATTTATAATATTATCACTACTTCTAACAATTATGGGTCCTTTAGGTAGGCAAAATAAATTTTGTATAACAAATTCTTGATACTAAATGTGACGGCCTTTGAAATTTAGCGTGACCGTGGTTGAAACCAAAATACCGTCTTACAAATTCCGAACGGATGTAGAGCGTATAAAAAGCCGTTTTTGAGCGGTATTCTCACTTAACAAGAAAGGTCATTTAAATGGTTCGACGTATTTTATATAGCTTTTCTTGTGTAGAAACAGGGAGTTTTTCTTGTGCAATCCATTCCTCTTACAGTCTGTTTTCCAGATCTTGGACGGAAGAGATTAAGTGTTTTCGCATACAGCGGTCCAATCGAGCCCACATATTGTTTTAGATTGGGTTCATACGTGGGGATTGAGGAAGGGGGTGAAGCACTTTGTAGCACTTATATAAGAGTTATTCGTGATTTATGCGGGACGTACGCTTGAGGTTGTTATCTTGGTAGAATTTGAATGAGTCCAAAATACCAAGTTTGTCTGCACTTTCTTGAGAATTGTCTTTCAAGACCCTTAANAATTATTATGCATCGATAGTTAAACAGAATAGTAACAAATAATTTTTTTTTATTGTTTAAATTTTTATTTTAATGCTCTCAAATTTCTAAAATTCGCATTTCACTTTTTGCTTTCGGGAAGTGGATTGATAAAAAAGAAACAAAAGCAAAGTTTTCTTTTAATTTAAATAAATCTATGTACAGATGTTGTTGGTATAATATTAAACAGCTTTGCCAAATTTTATTAGCTTAGCAAACTTCCTTCTTTCAAGATGATACATACGCCATCTAGAGCGTCACGCTCACAAACAGACACTATCGTTGATTTGCTTATGGCAGATGACGAACATTTAGATAACATCGTCATAAGTAACACACAAAGTAACAGCACCTGCGCGGAAATATTTCCCGGCTCAATTAAGCTGCGGTTGTTTTGGTTGAATTGCCCTGAAGCTTGGTTTATCCATAAGCAGAAAGCCAATTTGCGTCCAAACGCGTTACTCAAGATGCAACTAAGTACAGTATGAACACATCCAACTGCGTTACCATAGCAAGTGATTACGTCCGTGTTCGACTATGTACAAAAACCATCGACCAATGAAAAGTATGAGAAATTAAAAAAAACTTTTAATTGACAGACACGCTCTCACCGAAGCCTCCAAATTGGGATAAAGTTTTGGCAGACTTATGCATAGGTGCTCGAAGACCTTCGTAGTTCTGTCGTCCCTAATACTTAACATCTGAGTCCACATTAAGCACAGACGTACTTAAAAAGCTGTGGATTAGAAAGGAATTTGTCAGTGGCCTTAGCTGGTTCCAATATTAAGGATATAAGAGAGCTAAGAGCTCAAATGAAATAGCGCCCATTAGCTCACAGCAATGCCAAGCCACTACTCTATTGCAGCATTTCGTGAAATCGCAAGCAGCATTCTGTGAAACAGTCTCAAAATTAACGTTAGAAATACATGAGATCAAAAGGGCGAGAAATCATGTTCCCAGAAATTTTTCAAAAAATTATCTAAATTTTAGAAATCGGTCAGAATCACCCAGAAGGCCGGGTTCTTGTGATAATCCTAACTGGCTTTGTCGTTATCATTATAGGGTCCGTAGCCAAGCCAGAAAGTGTGAGTAATCTTCCACCTTTGTCAAGAGTAGCTTAACAACAAAAAACTAGATCCTCCCTGTGCAGCGGCGGCCAACAAAACAATGTAAGAAGATGTCTTTTATATGGCGTAATACGATGCCCTCTTTTTATTGTATTGACAATCACNCAAATATAAGTTTTAAAATTTGCAAAAGAAAAACGAAAAATAATAAAATAGGTGTATGGACTTTGTGTCTGTGTGTGTTCGCATCTTCGGAAACAGAAAAGTTGAGAAACGAAATTTCATATAAGTATGCGTGAAACTGCATAGAAAAGAGATAAACAATATCGTTGAAGATGCCGGTAAATTACTGACAATCTAATGTGTTTTCCATTTATTATCTGTTTCTGTAATTGACGATATACCAAAAGGAATTATTCTATATTTGCGTCAATTGGGATAGTTTTTTCACTTGAAGATGGTATTTATTGAGAAAAATATTTTCTATAATTTTCTACAATATTTTACTATATTTCTAGCAACATGGCGATATCGTTGCTTGCAAGTTATATTGGCTTGACAGCGATCCAATCATCGACCCATTTTCGCACTTCATCAACTTTGCGGAAACGTGTACCGGGTAAGCCATTTTTCACCGATATGAACAAGTGGTAGTCAGAAGGTCCCAAGTCTGGTGAGTGCGCTGGGAGTGAAAGAACTTTCCATTCCAGCTGCAACTGTGCACCCTGGGTAACTCTGGCAACAAGTGGACACAACTGCATTTTCAATCAATTCGCGGGGTAGCCATTTCTCCTCCTTTTGGATCGCTCCCGTCGCATGTAAACGTCTGCAAATAATTGAATCATCAATTGCTAAGTTGTTCGAAAATTCTTTGAGAGTTTAAGATGGGTTTTTCTCCAATAAGTCCAGCAATTCATTGTTTTTGAGCTTTTCTGGTCCTCCAAGCCGTTTTTTGTCATTGACGTCAAAGTTATCAGTTTCAAAATTGCTAATGGTTATATGATGGAACAGCATCACCAAAAGCAGCAGATTTCTTCAAATTAAACAACAAAAATAATCAAAGTCGTAAGTGCGATTTTCAACGTTTCATGATTAGCGTCGTCGTACGCTGAATAAATTAAAATAATAATAAGTTGAAAACTGTTATTTTAAGTAGAGAAAGGTCTAAATTATCAAATTTAATCGTTATGTACACTGGTAGTTGATATTTCTTGATAATTTTGATGTATAGAAATCCTTTATCAAATTTAACGTCAACATCTAATAAAAG
>KK502616.1:295651-323163 GCA_000688735.1 Glossina austeni
GTTTTAAACCATTTACACAAAGCTGGATTCAAAAAGAAGCAAAAGAAGAACAAGAAATAATGGATTTCTTTTTCCCCAACCTAATATTAATATAAGTATATGCAGCGTTTGTAAACAGTCAGTGTGTGAAATCTGGCGACGTATTACTAAAAAACTATTTTTCTTTCCCCTTCTATTAATGGCTCAAATTTATGGACCTTTTATTTTTAAGCTTTATGTTGGATCTTAAGTTTTTTTTTTTTAATGATATATTAGCGGAAAGTCCGAAAATACGAAATTAATTCTGGAAGTACCCGACTTGATGAAGGAAACCAAAAAAATTAAAGAAAAATATCTGTATTCCTCAACCAAGTATTCCATTAGCACAAAAAGCTTTTTTCGACTGCGTTCAATACCTTGGAATAGTCAATAATGGCCAGTAACATTTCCTGACAACTGTGATTCTAAGTTTTTTTAAAATTCAGAAAAAAAACAATAATCTAAGCACTTTCTCTGAATTTTTTCACATTTTCGTGTATAACTTTCGATCTTATGAAAGTATGTTGAAAAACCTGTTATCCAGTTATTCAGATTAGGATCGGTTTTACGTATCGTTCAAAAATTGCTGCGACGGGCTCACTAATCCGCAATTAATAATAACAGTCCAGCTTGTGTTAGAATAAATATATTAAAGAGGAAAATTTGAAAAAATTTGCGGTGTTTTCCGAGGTTGGTTTAATTTTTTTCTACATAGTGGGTGATCGTACTCATTTTTCGACCAAATATTCCCAACCTATTAGGTAATGTTTGTCAGCCTCCTATTTTTATTTTTACGACTACAACGTTACACAAAAGTTACCCAAAAAAATTACGGGTGCCAATAAAAATTGACGCATCACATCCAAAAATAACAGAGTAGGTCTACTCCAGAAAAGAAGAGCAGACATGTACTTTGAACATCAATGTGAGATATCGAAAGATATCTATTTTCTTATGAAGAATTTTTGAGCTTGAAACCTGTCCAAAATGTAGTGTTAAGCTTTTTACGTTCGGTGTTTTCGACAATGATATCGTGGATTTCAAAAAAAAAAAAAACTGTCATCTAAAAGTCACGTCCGATGCTAATTGACTTCTTTCGTACTACAAAGTGGCTTAAGGTCTATTTGATTAAAGAATTTGCAAAAATATATTTAAAAAATCATATATAAGGTATCTATTTGACATGTTGTATGACCGACGTGTGCAGTCAGCCTGTCATCGTTATAGTTTGCTATCAAATCTCTTCTTCTGTCTTACTTTATTTGTAATGTTATCTGCTGTCATTTTTTTTTTAACTAAGCTTTGCAAGCCAAGCTGATCGACTGATTTTTTCGAGTTTTAAATCTGAGAGAGATAGGGACAGATGAAAGGACGTACGCACCTAAATTGGCTCATAGTTCAGCTCTTTTTTGCATATGGTTTGTAAGATTTTTAATACGTAAACCGAAATCTATTTTGCGATATTCTATTTTGTGCCATGAAATTTATCTGTAAACGAAGGTACAGCAGATTTTACTTTCCTTTATTAAAAAGCTTTATATGTGCAAGAAACCTTATCGTTATTTATTTGACTGCATTGCAACACACTAAACTCCTAATTAAAACTTTACTCATTAAGAGGAAGTAAAATAAAGTTAGGCAAGAGAAATAAGAAAAAGGAGAAAAAAAAAACCTTTACTTAAAAATCATACAATTACGCGTTCACACAGTTATATAATTATCACGGAGTAAACAAAACATATTAAAATTTTTGTTTTTCGAATTTTAAAAATCTATTTACTTGCAGCTGTGTAACGGGCAATAATTTTCGCCATTTTTCATATAATTTTTCCCGGTACTGCTGCGCATTTACTTCTTCATTTATAGACATTGTTAATGTATTTACGAACGCAAACAATTGTTAATATTTGTATTGTAACATGTTAATATGTCTATGCTTGTGCATATAGCAATATGTAATATGTATGTGTATGAATTCATATATGAATATATATATATATGTAAATATGTATTTGTATTATTTAAATAAATGTACATTTGTTTCGTTATTTAAGATAATAATAATCGATATGCGTACATAGTTACGGTGTGTATATACAATTATATGTGCAAACATATAAAAGCAAATATACATCGTGTTTATTGCTTGTGTGCTTACACGTATATATATATATGTAAATGCAAACGAAAATGTGCAAACTATTGTATTTACGTACTATACCGTATTTATTTACATTTGCACAGATACTGTATTGTTTTCTTAGCCACATTGTGTATGTAAAGTGAACATATACATGGAAGCACACTAACACCTATACGCACATTCAAGCGTATACTTTCAACCATTATTATTATTATTATTATTATTATTGCCACAGTATTACACAAATACAGAGACTTTCAGTATGGTACACAATTACATCCTAAAAATATATTCGTTACTATTGTTGTTGGCAAAGTTGTTTTACATTTTTAGGCTGAATTTATTCTTTGAGCCTTTCTTACCATATATACATATTTGCACATTTATTCACAAAAGTATAGGTGTGTGCTGCCTATTTATGTATTATACATATATATATATATATATATATGTAATCATTTCATTGTTTTTGCCATTTACAAATTCATGTTCCTTCGCTTTCTCATCTTTTGTACACAAATACTCGAATTTAGCCCACTTACATGCATATAAATATATTTTGTCAAAAAAGTGCTAGGAATTTAATCTTCAAAAATTCGATTTTATTAATATGGGAATCTATCAGAAAATATTGGAAAATATCACTGGATTCTCAGCATTATATTTTCTCAACCATACACAATCCATGCGTATAAAGTGACAATCACTACACACTTGAGTATATAATTGTGATTTTAATATCTACTCTAGAAGCAACATATCAATTTTGATAATACACTCCATACACATATTCTTGATTAGCCTGAACAGCGTATCTATATGGCAGTTGGTCCGTCTATTGAAATATTGGTTTTGTTTTTTTCTAATTACACTTTTTAGTTCTAGTTTAATAAACAGCAAAATCGCCTGATTGTAAACAGTTACTGAAGATTGATATTTTTAACAATATTTATAACTACTTTTGTTCAAGTTTCGTACTCAATAGTTTTTTAAATGACTTATCTATATAAAGGTCGAAAAATCGCTCAATCGATTTAGCGGCGTGCACATAATTACGGGAAGTCCCCTTTTCCTCTTTTTTCCAAATTCTGAATTTTTTTTTAAGAAAACTCGTTCTTTCAAGTTCGAAAATCAATTGAATCGGACCAAGGTTCCATCCATAGTCAACAAGAAACAATCGTTGGATAAGACGGAGCCTATGAACATCGCATTCCGAAAAAGTGCCAACAATTCGTATAAACATATTTTAGAAAATATGATAAATAAAATGCGGCATGCGTATAATATATTGGGAGATTTGGAATTATATCGTGTGTCAGTTAATTTTAGGTATTAAAAGTTCGTCCGAAGCTTTCCGTCAAACATTTTTGGCTGCCTTTATGAGCGCATTATTGGAATATGGCGATGTTTGACAGTAATATTCTAATTTTAGTTAAGAATTTCATCGTTGAGGATCTCGCGATATTCATTCATACTAGTAATCCGACCGGTGACGTGAACTAAAGCGTCAGCTGAATACTACACTATAGCCGCCCAAATAATTACGCAGACTTCCCCATCCTTGACTGTAGTAAAGTGGCAGTTCGGATGGTAGGCCTGCACTGGCGTTCTCCATACATACGAAACGACCGTACGAAACAATCATACGACATGCTTCCCATCATCAATCCTGGTACCACTTCTTTCCCCCATTTTTATTGGCGACTGTCATAAATGATTGCGCAGCTGCAGCATTTCCATGAATGGTAGTTTTTTATCGAAATAGGATTACTTAAGTGATCGTTGACTTTTGCTTCTTTGCGTCTTTCACGTAGTGGTTTTTGTTATCTGCCCAAAAAGACGTTGCCTTCTGTCTTACCGCAGCTAATGGAAATTGACGTATATCGTATTCGATATTTGATGAAAGTCGTCATCGAACACTTGCAAATGTAACAAACTAAACAAGTTTTTAAGTTTTTAGAACTACAAGTTGTTAAGGTATCAATTTGCAGGTACGCTTATGAGTTAATCACACAATTGTCCCTTAGTGTGTTATTTGGTATTTGTAAACACTGCGTGAAATTTGGTGATGCAAGAAATGTCACTGCCTTGGCATGTAATATAAAGTTACAGAGGACTAGAACATGAACACACACTAACTTGCTAGATAATTGAATGTATGGATTCAAAGCAGTTATACTATAAATATTTTATTATAATTACGAGGGAAACATTAGCTAAGACGATATTAGTAAATATTGAAGGATAGAATCCGACAAACACGAAAACAAAAAAATTATTGCGCATAAGCTGGTAAGGAAAGCAAAATAACTTAATTACGATAACTCTTCTTACGATCCTCTAAAGAAGCAGACTAAGACAGAGGAAAAGACAGAGGGAGATCGCAGGGAGATAAATTAGCAAATAACGAGAGTTACAAAAAGAAAAATTGCATAAGTACCTGCTAGAAATATAATGAAAGGCCAGCAAGGGTCTAATGTATTGTAGGCGGGTACACAGCGTATTTTTTTACTTCATATTATAGTCGAATTCTGTGCTGGTAGTTTTATGCTACCATAAAATACTTAAATAAAAAAGAAAAATAAAAATTATATAAATTTATGTTGTATAGCCTAGGAAGTTAACATGAATCATGATCGATATCCATTTCGTGGAAACAATTCCTTAAAATAAGTAAGGTCACTTAAGGTAGGTTATCCGTCCGTAATATCCTTCGTATACATTCTTTCTTTCGTTATCAAATTTATTGAAAGCATTGGAAGTTCTTGCACGCACGTTAATATCAAAAACGGGCCAAATCGGCGAAAAGACATACCTACAGTGCAACGTAAACTGAAAATACTTTTGGTTTAGGGTTTTTTTGCCTATTACTCATAAATTGTGATTGACGGACAATAAAAATTTCTAAATATAGTCTTTAAAAATAGGTCCATCAAATGTCATAGAAAATCGAAATTGAATTTCTTCGGTTGTTTGTTTTTTAAGGCAAAGGTCTAAGAGATTAGCTCAAAGCTGAATATAATTTTTTTACTTGTCTAGTACTCAGCATAAAAGCATTGCATTGCCTTTTTAACTTTCATTCATTCTTTCATATGTGTTAAGCAAGTACGTTGCTTCTGCTAGAGTCTAATATACTGTGAAAGAAAGATTGTAGAAGAAGTTCAAGACGACTTCATCAAACTTATATGAAAAGTCTTTGAAAAATTAGTTTAGGCTTAAGTAGAAGACGTATTCGAAGGTAAATATGATCTTTTCTTTAAATAAATCATACTAATGGTACCATCTACTGATTATTTCGTGAGTTGGGAAAGTGTATGCTACACTGTCATTCTGGAAACTTCAGCGGAAATTCGATGCGTAGAAAACGAGTTATTGCGTCTATTGTATCGGGAGGACGAGTTAAGTTTAGTGATGCGTATTTATTTCGAAGCAAAGTTCACGACTGGTTTAAGCTGCTTTAAGGATGCCCGTGTAGGCATAAACGATAGCCAATAACTTGAATAATCTAAATTTGTTATAACCGGAAAAGCTTTCAAAACTGTGCGTGATTCTTCAAAAATTATTGAAACTAACAAAATTTGAACTAAACGTTTTTAAAACTGCTATTCGGTCATTCGAAAGATTCGCGCACGCTCTTCAAGTCGCCTTGCTAAATAAGCGGAACGGAACGGAATGGAACGGAACGGTACGGAATGGAACGGAACGGAACGGAATGGAACGGAACGGTAAAAGCTTGTTGATCGACGTTTTTTAACGATTTTTTGTTCGAAATTTTTAACGTGTTCGCCTGACCCATGCCTACTTATCTCTTCTGCTTCTCCTTGAGTAATACGAAAAACGTATTTGCGAATGAAAGGAATTCGTTATATAATCGTCGGGATCATCCAAAAAGTTTCGGCGAAATAACTTGGAATTTATTTATGCGATTGTCATGCATTCTCAATTCAATTGTCTATCAATAAGGGGCACCAGTACAGTGCCGCATTTAGAATAGCACTGTTTATCTCAGAAAGCACTTTGTATGCAGCTTTATATAGCTTGTCTTCGAAAGTAACTCGAAAAAAGGTTGACTTTAGATTCATCAATTCCCGGTATTTTTTCCGAACAAACTCATATGTGTTTACAAAAGCATATCTATTTTATAAATATGTTATAGGTATGTTAGCTATTAATGTAACGTCTATGTTTAAAAGTAACTTTGTTTGTTTAAATGTTTGTGGGTCTTTTTACATACGCATAAACATGCTTGCAAACTTTCTTATAATGTATATATATTTCTTATTCAGTATATATATAATAACATGAGGTTGTGTTTTTCTATTTATTTATTTGCAAATGTTTCTTGCTTTCCTTCCATTTTTAACCGGTTGTATCTTTTTAATCATTTTTAATGTTATAGTTACGATTACTATTATGATTATTGTTATTATAACTGCTGTTATTATCTATTACGATTATTTGTTATACGTATTTATAATATTAACGTTACATCTGTTGTTTAGTTATTTTCACTTACTAAACTTTACCATATCAAGTATTGTGTGGCAAAGCAAATTGTTCTTACGATACGAAATTAAATTGCATCAAATTATTTAAAATAAAGATAGTTGCACATCTACACAATACACTAACTATTCAAATGACAAAAATTGTTTTACGTTAAATTTATTGTTCGATATCAATATCGACTTATTTTCATTGCTCTTTAATAATGAAATTAGTTACGCATGTACGCTGATCCAAAAACGCGTCATTTCGGACAACAATTAACAATTGGAATGAAATTCCATCATATAATGTTTACAGGTTCGATCTACTTGCCCAATTGAGTGGTCAATGCACTGGTTCTTTCTTGAAGTCTTGCGCATATTTTTTTTTTTTTTTGCTTGTTCCCTTCCTTCACATATCTTCTTACATTACTTTACCGTTGATATAACATTTAAAAATAAAAAAGCATTTCGAAACTTAAAATTTTGAAACGCTACAGTTTGAGGTTCTCGAGGACGAAAAATCTATCGACAGCCATGAGGGTGTTCACTAAATGAACAAAAAAGAAAAAAGCCTATGGGTCCATTGAAAGTTCTACAAGAAGACTTTTTTGATATCAAAAATCTAAATTTAAAATAGAATATGAAAATTTCTTCTTCAAAAGAATTCAATTGATATCAAAATACTTAACGATTCTCTTCTGGTGCTTGATAATATAGCAAACATTTCGAAAGAGATAAAGAATTTCCAATATTTTACTCATCAGAAGAAAAATAAACTGAGAAAAAGTTGTGCTTCGCTGTCTCAAGAAAGAGACAATTAGTGAGGTTAAAGCTAAACTCATTCCGGCCAACTTTAGGTTCGATGTCATTAAACAGAAATGCATGATCATTGGGAGTGTAGTGGACCATCCAATTGACTTAATAATTGTAGAATTTTCTTAATTGTGCTTTTGTTTTATTATTATGGAATTCTCTACATGAAATAACAGCATTATTGAATTATTCGCGCTTTCTGTCTATAAATAAGATCTAAATTATACAAAAAGCCTTCTCGGAAAAGCAAGGCTGCAGAATAACTCTTCGTTCGTTCGATTTTCTCTCTAACTTAATTAAAGTACTTCGACAAACTATATCATCCGAGTTTCCCTTGTATAAGGCATGACAAAAGGACAAAAGGCTTACGTGGAGGATTTCTAGTCCACAAAAGCTTAACATTCTACGAAATTCCATTAATTAAAACTTATGTAAATAAATGAAAAAAATATGTGGCTGGATATTCGTGACATTTGTAGAAGATTCACACCGTTCACCAGTGTCTTTTCTACTGGTATATCTAGACTAGACGAGCTTAACAGCACAGAGAGATTTAAGAGAGATTTACCAATGAACCCAAATGGCGATTTTGTTGTATGGGTCGATTGAAATGCCAAACATTGGAACTGGTTCTGCACAGCCTTGAGGTAATATGTTAAATGAAATCACGACATTCCTTTCGGTACTCCCAAGATCTGTATCATATTCTATCTACTCTTCCGCTTCTTTTTACACCCATCACGGAAGAATTAGAGATACATTCATTTTGTCAAAACAGTTGCAACGCCTAGAAGGAACTTCCAGAGACCGTACAAGGAATATATACTCTTGATCAGCATAAATCTTTTAATCGATTTAAGCATGTCCGTCTGTTTCTCTGTGTAATATCTGTTGTAAATATCCAACTGGTCTCAAAATTGAAGCTATTGACATCAAATTTGGCATAAACATTCGAGGTCCTTTTACTTAGGCCGGTATTGAAAATGAGATAAATCGGTGAAGGAACACGCCCGTAGCAACACGTAAACTGAAAACGCTTCTGCTTTTCAAATGGAATAAAATATTCCTTATTTGCTTATTACTCATAAACCACAGCAGATAAATATGCAAAAAATTTGAATGTTTATTATATTGGCCACGATGTAGTATCTGCACAAAAATGAGAAAAATTCCCCACGCTTCTAAAGTATATAATATAAATTCATGGCCAGCTTAAAATTTTTAAATGCATCTAAGCATGTCCATCTGTTCGTCCATTCATCTGCCCGTGTGCCCAACTGTGTCGCATTTGTTGTTTACCCTGTTCGCAAAGAAGCAGATATCGCCCAATAAATTTGCAAAAAAGTTGGAAAAAAGTCCAAATAGGTCTAAGACTACGTCTGCAACGCCCATACTACTATACAACCAATATTGAGAACACTTTTGCTTTTCGTTTCTTATTCACGTTACTCATAAGCCACAACAGATAAACGATAAATTATTTTACTAAAATACAAAAAATCAGCCATGACCACTCAATATTATACGTAAACTTGTATTTTTTCTTTTTTTCAATCTTTAACAGTATAACGGTGCTGGATATAAAAAAAACCTTCGCAAGGGAATATAATTTTCTTTGTTGTTCGGATTTAGTTATAACTACAGGCGCTTTTGCATTCCAGCATGGTTTTCGGAAAGGAAGATTTATTGTCAATTTTAGAGTTTATTTGCCATGTTTTCAAGGCTATTTCTAGTGGCTTTCGCCCGTATGTCGTATGTACTGATTTTAGGAAAGCATTTAATTTAGTTAACCATAACTTATTGATCTTTAAACTCCATGCTTCTGGCTTCCCTTTCTATTTAAAGTGAAATGGATACGCTTTTATATGAATTACAGACCATTCAGGATTCTGTTTAACTTCATCACCTCGGATGAGTTTCCCGTGGAGTCTGGCGTCCCTCAAGACAGCCACTTAGGGCCCATTTCACTTATTGTACACATTGATGATCTTCCTTCGGTGATTAAATCCAGCCAGATCTTAATGTACGCTGACAACGTTAAACTGTTTTCTTCCTCGTATCAGCTTCAAGTTGACTTAAATAATTTGGTTAGACGGTGCTCGTTAAATTCTATGAAATTAAATCTAAAAAAAAATGCAAGAAGCTTTCTCTCTTAAGAAGGAGGTCGCTCAATACTGAGTATTCCATTGATTCACACAAGTTGGAAAACGTTGTTTCGCTCATCGGTTTAGAGGTTCTATTCGACAAAAGATCGCCTTTTTAATTTGCGCATTGAGATCCCTTTAAGCGAAGCTAAGTCAGCGCTGGATTTCATTAACATGTGATCCAAGGAGCTTTACAATTAAGTATGCCTCTGTTGTGCGGTCTCCTTCCTATAGATGTTATGTAGACTCAATTGAATCCAATCAAAAGCAATTCTTGCCGTTTGTTTCTAGCTATTTTGGTTGGGACCGGTTGTCTCTCTTTCTCGTTATGAAAACAGGTTGCTTCTGTTATCCTTACCGTCACTTGAGAAATGTAGATTTAGTTTTGGTATTTTCTTCTTAATTAAGTTAATTCTTTACTAACTAATAGTATCCTGTTTTGGCCTTTTTTCCTTTCCCTTCCTATCCTTTTTGTCCTTTTGTCCACATTATTTCGTGAAACAAACTCTATTATCCCTAACCGCTTCTCTAAGCACTTTATTATTATTAAGTTGAGTCAATGCCAATATAATTATGAGCTGTTTAACCCGTTCCGAGCTGTGGGCAGAAACCTAAATGATCTCTGTCCCTTAGAGCCCACTTTCTGCCTATATCCTATTTAAACTAACTCACAATCTTAACAGCTCATTATCGGTTCGAAGCTCGAGTATTGAAATACAATCGCTTGTTATTTTTATTTTTTATGTTATCCGCCTGAGTGGCCGAGTAGGCAAGAGTCTCGACTAGCAATTCAATGGTCGTGTGTTCAAATCTCAAGTGCGGTAGAGTTTTTTAATAATAATAATAATAATATTAAAAGCCTTAGATGCTAGTGCTTTAAGACTTTATTCTTCTAACGTGGAATTTATTCTCTGAATAGATTTATAATAATAAAAATAATAATAATAATAATAATATTTTTTATGTTTTATTTTTCGATAATTAAGTTTCAAATAGAAATATTTTTTTTTTTTGAAAATCTCAAAGTATTTTCATATCTAGGCTAGTTATAGTTACTAGTAAGTAACGTAGATTATTGTAATGGTACAACATCACCAAACTATAAACGCTACTTCTTGGGCTTCCCATCTGCATATTGAATTTAATTAGAGTCCGAAATTATTGCATGAGAAAGTAAAACCGTTATTGACAAAAAGTTGATTATCTAATTAAGAACTAAACTTCTAAGTTAGGAAATGCATTATGGGTTCGTACAATAAGTGTGTTGGATAAGTGAAGCAAGTTTTTCTTTTTTTTGATAAATCGTTGTATGGAAAATGCAACATCATTCCTTCACATAAATACCATTTTCTTATCTAATCATAAAACACATGCTTTCACATCAAGGTATCTAGAAGATCATAAAGTTTCTTACAAAGTAAATGTTTGGTATGTGAACGACGGTCATAAATGTTTTTAAATGTGAATGATCGAACAGACAGCTTTAAAAAATATTAATTAAATATAATATAATAAATTTATAATTATATATAAATAAAATATATTATATAAAATATATAATTAAATAAATATAATAAAAAAAATATTAGTTGTAAAAGAAAGCGATTTTGTGCTAACTAACTCAGGCATTAAACTTGAATACTTTCCAAATATATGGAAATCGGTTAAATTTATCCCCATTTCTAACTCAAGCAAACCATCAAATGAAGTCAACGATTATCGACCTATTAGTCTCTTAAGTTGTCTAAGTAAGATCTTCGCAGGAGTTATTAAACTTTTTAAAAACATTATTCTAAATCAACAATTAAATCGAATCGGTCGAATAACACTTCTTTCTTATATGTTGTGTTATTGCTAAAATTTTTAAAGAATTTCTTTTGGTGTTTCATGGATTTCTCTGCCAGTGTTCTGTATTTTATAAGGCTGTCTCTTTCTCCCTTTTTTTTTTAAATAAACGCATTTCTCATTTTTTTTTTTTTTTTAATGAACTTACAAATTTTCATTTCTCATTTTTTTCAAAGTACAATAGGTCTTTAAAATATTCATTTAGAGAAGAAAATTTTGAAAAGTAAAATATGTTTACTGTTAAAGAAAAAACTTAACATATGCATCACATAAAATATGCTGTTTATTTTTCTACTTTTTGTTATTTTGCCCCTTTCTCTACTATTATTAGCATGTGGTGGTCTTTATTTTCTCTCTTTCTCTCTCTCTCTCTGTGTGTGTGTGTGTTTAACACAATGCATTATTCATATTAAATTATAGTCTGCCGTTAGATGCTGTTAAACAATAAAAATGCTAATGGGCTGTGCAATATATGCGCATAAGTAGTTTACATGTTTTCACTGTGATAAATATCAGGTGAATCCTTTACGTTTACCTTTCGTTTATTTGACCTTTTTAGGTGTTAACTGAATGGTTACTACGTTATCAGTTATAATACAAATTATAATCGTTTGCAAAAACAAATCATAAAAAGATTCAAACAATTTGTAATTTATAACTTTATGGAGCGTTATGTTAACGTCAGATGTTAACAACGCGAACGTATGTATGTATAAAAAACTTTATGTTATTTTAAGTTTTTTTTTTTAATGCAGTATTTTTCAACTCGAATAAAATTGTATTTATTCGAGTTATGCTGTGATTGGATTTGAAATTTTATTAATAACTTATGTAATATACAAGCTCTCGTATATACTTCAGGTTATGCAACTCTAGTAACTCTGTTCGGTAAAAAAAAATACTTCAAATATTTATTACTACCGGTAGTATGATGGTAGACTGATTATGAATCAACTGAGCAGCCATTTTTAAAATAATAACTCCTTGGAAATTGTGCTCAAGAAGAAAAAGTCCACACCGTAATGAATGCATTAAATTCTTCTGGACATAGCCTCGTTCTTCATTATTTCTTTTTTTATTCGTTTGGAAGCGTCTTTGTATTTCATATAGAAAAAATTGTCCTTCGCTTCTGAAATGTGTTCTAGTGCTGGAAGATATGCCGCAAGGGAAATACGTATTAAATAGTAAATGGAATTGAAATAAAATTCGGCACAATCGTCCTAAAAAAAAACTGAATTGGTTGATTTAATCATCACCCGTACCCGTAAGGAAAATTAGGGCTTCGAATCAAGTATTAAGTGATAGTAAGGGACGCTAGGAGGTGTTAAGTGAAAAATAAGTTTTAATTATATGACTGAACAAATGAAGGAAACAAAATCAAAGCATGGTTTGTTTAAGGATTCGAAAAGAAAAGAGAGTGTTACCGTTTATTATGTTTTCTCCCGATGAAACTGAGCATGGAAAGTTGAGGCATAAATCTAATTGACGTAGCTTTGCGTAAAGTTCACATTGTAGTTAATACCCAAGGGGTCCATCCTCTCAGTAAAGCTCAATTAAAACATAACTAGCAACTCTGGTATGAGTGCCTGGCAATTGGGCACAATACATATAAGTCATCTGATGGCAGCGCCATCTTTCGCTGTTTTACCTTTGGATAATCTAAAGTTCAAGTTGAAGGTTTATTCCGACTAATTACAATGATTCTACGAATAATTCGGGAACGAGTATCGTTAAGTAAAGTCAAAGGTCAATTTAATTAATTGTAGTATTACGTGTCAAACCTTCGGGAAAGACCATACACGACTCCTATCGCTCTAGTTTCATATAGTTTCCCCAATCGCGACCTCATATATCACCAAATATTACGTCCTAAAATTAGCGCTTCTCAATACTCTAAGGTATACGCAATGCTTCTCTTGTCATCACGATTTTCCCATAATTACATTAATGTTTACGCTTAAGTATAGTAAAGCTTAACCTTATTTATTTCTACATGGACCATCTCCGATATTGATAAAGTTGCGACGTCAAATTGAGTATAAGTGGACTCATCATTTGATTGCTCGTTTCGTCGATTCATTCATTTTGGTGGTTGTTATGGAATAAAGGCCACAAGATGTTCAGCGATGCTGTTAATATTTTAGCGATTTTACTTATTTTTGGATGAATGTTTTTTCCACTCGATTTGACGCAACCGCAAGAATAACCTTTGCCTAGGGTGAAAACACTTGAAATCAATACTTTAACCAGGGTTTATGTCACAGGAAACGTCGTCTATAAAAAGTTGTAATTTCAAGAAATAATACATCGGCTTTATGATCTAATGTCAAATTTCGTGTCGTAGGCGGTAATTGAAGGAAAATGAAATCAGCTTAAAGGATGCGCTTCCAACTAGGCGCTTTGCGGTGAGAGCTTCTTTGTAAGTAGTAAAGTCGCTGTACGTCTTGACCTTGTTGAAGAGTTTTTGGGCTTGGGATTTGAGCTTTCCAAGTGTCTGACACCACCAAGGCTTGCCTCTTTTGCAAAGGACATCTCGTAGGCTTCGTGTATGATTGACCGAAGCGTCTGTGCATCAAGTGCATAGTTTTCCACACTATTAGGAAGATGCGGGAAGGTGCTCGCGTTCCCAGCTATAAGTAACCGGGACGATTCTCAATTTGTATTTTGTGGCTTTCTGTAGGCGTGACGATTGTTTTATAACGAAACTTCGCTTGGTACATGCCACCTCATATATAAGAATTTAGATTGGTATTAGCTACCACAATATAGCACTTTCCCCTGATTCTGATAATAGGTTCTTTCTTCGAACTAAAATGATGTGTTTCAAAAAGTGTTCTACCACATACTGACAGAAGGCTTTGTGTCTCCGGTGTGGTTGCTTCTGTCTCGTCTAGAAGTTGTGTGCAGATAAGTCAGCTTACAATTTTTTTTCCGCACGGCTATTATCCACAACTTTCGGATGAGCGCTGCGTCCAGACTTTCGTTTGACCTCTTGCTAAGAACCGATAGAACGGCTTCAGCTTGGTGGAGGTTCGCGTGGATATACTTGAAATACCTGCTAGTTCTCTTGCTGCGATTGCTCAATGATGCTTTTGAAGGCCCGTTCTTTAATCTCCCGGCGTCTCTAGTTGCTGTGGAGTGCATCTTGCTAAGAGCAATAAATTCATTTTTCGTTGGCTTCTTTCCAGCTACATCCGCGGATTTTTTCACCGTCAAAGATCTCGGAGTTTCTTGAAGGTTCGTCCCATTGTAAGCAGACTTGCACCGGGTTATCGCATGAGAGAAAGAGGCCTTTGTGGACTTTTGCGAAGCCGTCGGTGCCTTCCAGGTCCTCTTGTCACCTCAATGAAATCAACTTAAATCCGTAACTGACGACGTGTCCGTTTTTCCTCAGCACTACAGCTGAGGATTTGTCCACTGCGAGAGTTAGGGCTATCACGTTTTGTTTCGTTTCGTTCTAAAGTACTTTCCAGTACTCGACATTTAAGTTTCTATTCTGAAGATTTAACACGTTCGTCAACTCTACATTGCCTGTTTCAAGGAAGTGTTGCGCAAATACTTTCGGATGGGGTATTTCGTCCTCAAATGCGGTTTTTAGGCCGTCGCCGTCTTAAGATTTTGGCATTGTCATCGCGAACTTAGCCACTTAGTCTGTCATCTCCCGTCCCTAGCAGGTTAGTATAAGCAAACCCGGGTGAAAGATGCAGCCAGGAAATTGAGACTTGGTGTCCGGTTTTTTCTGATCTCGGATTTTGCCCAAAAGTGGGCGTTGTATCATTCTAAGCTTATCGTCGTTCCACGACGGTTTCGGTTTATCGACAGGAATAATTCCCAGCCGTATTGATTCCGCCACTTCTCTTTAGGATGGGAAAGTGCCAATCTGAGTAGCAGTGCTACTTGTGCGCTCTGTTTAGTTTCTAATGCTGCACGTTTAGGTGTGTTGCCGATATTAGCGGACGAAGAAACGCCAATCCCACCACGCTAGCCACCGGTACAGCGTGTTATCATAGGGGTCGCCTCTACGCGCTTACGTGTTTCCTTAAAATTCATGCTGCTCTTTACCAATGCAGTGATACAGTGGTGGCTGGCTCCATTTAACGTTTTCTTCCTACCCTTCCCTCTTTCGATAATTCCTACAAGAGGTCCCTGAGCAATTGGTTTTCCGGTTGCATTCTTTGCGTACCTTCTGTGATCCGTCACAGTACATTCAGCTGCGGACCGAGGAGACCACTCTTCTCCTCTCTTGGTATGTTGACAGCCCAAACTATCTCTAGACATTGCAACGTCTTGTATTTCCTTTGCTGGTTTCAACAGTGCTTCCCTCTGAAGGTTAATTAAATATTACGAGTTTCTTTCTCCACATGTTAGGTCGATCCCGAAGAGGCTAATTGCTTCCTAGGGGTAGGCAGATATGTGTGATACTCTGTAGACATGTTCGCGTAGTGGCACGTGTGAAGGATTACGGATTTTATTGGGTTTCCTCTCTGGATCCGTCATGTTCTGTTAAGAACAACACATTGGGAAAATGTGCAGCAAGCGTGCTGCGCATGGCGATCGGAGTGGATTTTATGCTCGTGCAAAGCCTGGGGTATTTTCTCCCGATCTTGCATCAAGTGGCCATTAGCGCACTTGACGAGAAAGGAAACGCCCCCTAGACCCCACCACTAAGGCAATAGTATGTTAGATCTAAAGAGAATCCAGACAATTGGGTCCCCAAAGGACTCATAACTGAGCAGTTAGTAAGCTTTGATTTGCATCGAAAAGATACATCATGTCTAGCAATTAATACGTGTATTGAACGCGACATTCAAAACACGACACTACAATTTTAATGGCGAAGTAATTGTTTTTTGAGAATAAACAAAAAGCACAATTCTATGATTTTAAATCAATGGAAACTGCTTTTTTTTGATTTAATATGACCATCTAGAAAACCACCTACCGTTGGGTGAATTGGTTTACGGAAACTTGAATTATTTTTGCTTACAAGTATTTTCATCAACTTGATAGATACCACAATTGCTTAAACATCGATACAAGTCGATCTTTGATTTAATCCCTCAGCGCGGTAGATAAATGTGAAGTTCAGTGGCAGAATTGATAGCGTTGGGTTTTCCTAAAAAACATGGCAAACGTGGCTAATGGTTAACGGCAGGAGAAATCGTCTGAAAACGTTCACAAAGATCTCTTGTTATGACCCTAATGTAATAAAAGTGACTTACAAATGTTACTATCAGACTATTTGCACATCTTTCACTTTTGAATCATTCATTAAATTATTTACAATTTTTACATAAACATATGCAAAGTGCTTAATAATATTGTTTTAATGTAAAATTTTAAGTTCAATGCAAAAAAAAGTTGTATGTGCATGCAATTGTATAATAATGTAATTTTAAATGAATTCTATTATGTATTCATTTGTTTATATATAAAGTGCATAGAGAGCATACTTGGAAATATTTTTATGTGATTTTATAACTATCAGATGTTTTCGATAGCATATTAAAAGACTTTTCCGACGGTGTATATGCAATGAAATAATTGGATTAATCCGCACAAAAATTCTACAAACCAATATGCAAATGAATAAAGGTATAGCAAATATAGACAGACGGATAGTGCTTTTCCCGTTTCCCTCTTTTTTTGTTTTTTTTTTTTTGGTTTTGTATATATTTTCAAAATTTATTTATTTTAAGTTCTCCCATTAAACGGTGACACCGTTTACATACACATTTAGTTAACTTATAGCACATATGCTTTCATGTATTATACGTATGTATGTAGATATTTTTATAAGGTGGTGTATTTCCGTTTTTATGCATTTCTATTACAATTTTATGAAATATGCTTGGGTTGGCTTCGGTTTCTCCTTTCTTGATTATTTTTTTTTGGCGGCGTCAGGGACGCCACTTAACTTTTATTGACTTTGTAATGCGCATATGTTGAGTTTATTGAACACACAAAGAGTATATTCATTTTGAGTCGAATTTTTAATACCTGAGCATATAAAAAAGCATTTAATATTAAAGCAATTTAAGTCACTAGTAACCTAAATTACACGATTTCAAAGGAAAATCTTTTTTCATCAAAGCCGAGTGTAAAAATACATCAACGTTTTATGGTTATATCACACTGTTCACGCAAACTACTCACTAACTTTGTATTTATCCGCAAGTTTCTCGACCACTTGGCGTTTTCTCCTCCTTTCATTTCTTAAGCAGCGGTTAGTTCGGGATGGCAAATAACCGGTTAAGTACGCATAAGCAATAAGACTGCCCTTCTGCCAAGAATTCCATTAGTTTTAAGGTTCATCAACATACACAGAAGATGCTATCTAGGAATTTGGGGCCTTTAATTTACAGATAATCGAATCTTAGCAAATATGTGATAGAAGAGGCACTCTTATGAAGCTCACTGAATTTTTGAAAATTTCTTTGAAAAGATAAATTTTTCTTTTTTAAAAAATGATCTCTGAAAGACTGTACTGTCTACGGTAGAAACGTGCAAAAGTAGAGTAGATGGCTTTAAGTTCCAGTTTACAGTTGACATGTTGATCAAAACGACGCCCTTCTACTACTAATCACTTCGTTTTTTGAAGCTTCATGGCGCACCGGTGCCAATATCGTGTAAATTGACAGAAGAACAATTTCCTTAATCGTTGTACCTTTTCACGGAAAAGTTGTGGAAGGCCAATTCATGTGCTCTCGAAATGACTAGAACAACACAAAGGATAGATGGCTTTAAGTTCCAGTTTACAGTTGACATGTTGATCAAAGCGACGCCCTTCTACTACTAATCACTTCGTTTTTTGAAGCTTCATGGCGCACTGGTGCCAATATCGTGTAAATTGATTGAAGAACAATTTCCTTAATCGTTGCTTAGGAAAAGTTGTGGAAGGCCAATTCATGTGCTCTCGAAATGACTAGAACAACACAAAGAATAGCATGTGCACGTCGATGGATGGTACAAATTTCAGTAGTAAAATATTTATATATACTGATCCGATATAGATCCGATTTTTAACGTAAATAATGTTACGTAAAATTAAATGAAAAATAATTGCCTTCAAAATTGAATTGCTATAGCATTTTATCGCAAGAAAACTAAAACAACTAAATAATAAAAACATTAAAGAATTTTTAATATTGATTCCGAAGTAATTCAAAGAGTTCGATATATTTAATATACCCGTTGAATGATACAAATTTGCAATATAAGTCACGAAAAGGTTAGTGTTCTGGTGTTTCCCAACTTTGGGAATATTCATTACATTCATTTAGTAGCACACAAGTATGTATCCATAGTTTATGTACACTTGCCTTCCTTAAAACCAAGCATCTGAAACAATTGTTGTTTAATAGAAATAAAAATAAAATATTGAATGGAGAGTGCCGCCACCGCACAATTGGCATAAAAACCAAAGGAAAGTCGAAAAATGAAAAAAAAAAAAAAAAGAAAAAAAAAAAGAGTGTTTCCCCCTTTGTTTTTTGTTCACATATGTATTTTCGTTCACACATACCATCATCATGAATACGAATAGGATGAATGAATTGTTCTATTGAGTATAGATAGAGAGAATGGCTAGCAGTGGTATTTGCTGAACAAAGGTCAACATATTGTTTGTAGCTTTAGTTTACCGATTTTAGATTTAACTTTTTATTTTGTTTACGTAAAGCTTGCTCGTATGTTGTACATGATGATATGGTTTACAGATTGTATGCATAGCGTGAAATACTTTTAAAAACTTCATACTGACTTTATTCTCGTTCGTAGCAAATTAAAAGATTGTTTTTGTTATTTCTTTTGTTTCATTATATTTATTTAGTTGCATTATTGTAAAAAGTTTTGGAAATAGAGGAGAGACAAAAAACCCTTTGTGTAGGTATTAAAATTATATTATTGCGCTCACGGAATTTGCAATTAAAAAACCTATAAAATACGAGATATCAAGTAATACGGAAGTTTGGTGATTTGAGAGAAGTACATCTTCTTGCGTGTAAAGTAGTTTGGAGTTATTTTCAATAGTACACGTGGCTTTTATGATATTATAATGGATAAAACTGCGATTTCTGCTGCCAAAGTTATTAACTTTACGTCCTATGCCTTATGGCACACTATGATTTCCTCGAAGTGCACGCATTAGAAATTTTCTTTGAGTTTTGGAAATTTTGTACAACAAATCTTTAATATAATATATGCAATGAAAAATGGTTAAGCTGCGACAACTTGAAGCGCAAAAAGTCAGTGACGGAAGTTTTGTATTTGGGAAGCTGATAAAATGAAAATTTTTCCAACATAACGCCCACAGGGGAACTCACCCAGAAAAAGTTTGAGGCACAATTGAACACTACTACTACTTGTTTTAATTAATGACTTACACCGGGTCTGAGCTTGGACTGAGGACAATACTTGCGATCATCTAAGTAGACTTTATGATAACTTTCACGAATTGTGGATCGCCTCAAAACATTAGTTGTTCTTCCGATACTGATCTTGCGTGATGCCAGAGAGACGGAAGAGTATAACAAAAGAAGACAATGTTTTGAAGCGATTATCATTTAATATTTTTGTCGATAAACTTTCAATTTTACTAAAAACGGTATAAAATTTCATCACAAGCACAACATTTGCTGTTAGAAATATCCATATTTTTCCGAGCACCCCTTATACTTAACTGTGTTTCAAAAACTGAAACTGAACTATCACTATGACTAAAAGTCAAATTTAAAGTTCTCACAAAACGAAGTTTTTATAACAAACGGACATCTCAAAGCATTCAAGGACAATTGATCTTAAGAAGGATGGCATCGAAAAATAAGTTCGAGTCGTTAACTCAAATCGTTCCGTTCTTAAGCGCAATAAATTTTTTTGATTCATAAAATTGTTCTATAAACTCCTGGGTTTGCTTACCATAAACATTCACGGGATTATCAACCTTGTTTTACTAAACTGAGCTTAATTAGGTTCTTCGGTAGCACTGTTTATTTCAGTTATCAGATTTTTTTTTATACAGGCATATACTCTTTTTGATATACTTGCGTTTTTCGTCGACACCCGATGGCTCGCTAAGGCGTTAGAACGTCTACGCCGAGTATTGACAATTTTTCACTTTTATTTTTTAAAAAAGCTTTCGAAAATAAAAAATTGAATCTACCTTTTGACCATAACAAGACAATTGTCTTTGTTAGCTGAAGAAGGTAGAGTACTAATGGATGTTCCATGCGCTCGCTGATCGATTGGTCTTTGCTAAGCATGTCTGCAAATAAGAACCTTGCACCTAAGCGGTCGAAGCGTTTCAAGCTTTCGAAACATTTTCGCGTTTCAATTGCATTTCGTCGCTCTTTGTAACACTAAAAAAATACAGTACCTCAGGGATAGGAATATTCGGGTTTGTACTTGGTGCTAGCTAGGCTTAGATCAAATCTTCTTAGTCTCATGGTTATCGCAACTTATGAACTTTTCATTACGAACGCAAAATGCAAATACGCCGGTATTCCGCTATTTAGGAAACACCATCTCATTAATCGAAAAACTTCTTTTGCTTTCAAAAGGAGTGGCAAACTAATTTTCTTTTATCTAAAGAGCTCCTATTTTCTTTACCGTTAGTTAAGTTACCATTAAAATTTTTGGTACTTTTTAAAAAATTCATAAGAAATTGAAATTAACTATCCATTGCTGACCTATCTATCTATCAGACTGCCATCGATGAGTGACCTACTTCCGATACAGAGGCTCACTCTGTATCCAAGCATTTTGAAGTTGCAATCTAACACCATTCGTAAATGTTGTTTTGACTTTGCGAAAAATGCTGTTTTGAAAATCACCCTTAGTAAATATTAACGATGAACGTAAATCCTTTGCAATCGTAACGCAAACAGGCATTTAACGGGAACTGACATTAAACATGAATCAAAAGAAATCATTGCAAGCATTGAAAAATTTTTTAAAGGGAACATGCACTTTACGAAGTGTGCCATCGCTGTCTACATACGGATATTGTAACGTAACGTTTCATGCTCAAATCGGACCTGAGAATGTCTTGTGCCTTACCTATCGACTGCCAGCTAGTGGCTGCGGCCGTAATGCTAGTCTGAATTGACGGAGAGTAGAAGGAGTATCTTGTACGCTATAACAAATTATGCAATCCAACGAACACTGTCCGGCTTATATGTCCGGTGATAAACTATGCTCATAGGGGGAGCATAGATGTGCCGAAACTCTCACCTCCTCGTGGTGAACCCTGGAAAACGGTCTTGACCGGCAAAGAAGAGTTTAAGGCTTGGACTACTTATACGACGAGTTTTCTGATAGATGGTGGAGGGGAATTCTTTTCTCATAGAGCTAATTGCTATAAAGGAAATACTAACCAAACCAGCTGGTAACTGGTTACGTAAAATACGTTGAAATAGTAGTTAGTGAGAGCATGGTTACGTCCGCCATGTCAGATGTAACGCGCAAAACTAAAATATCTTGAAGAAGGGTAGTCCGATTTTGGTTAGCCGGGATCGTATGGTTGATCCAAAGGCAAGAGCGATTATATTCTACTATATTGCGCAAAGTAATGCTAAAGGCTTTGTAGACTAACTTTAAGCTCCACGGGGTTCAGGAGCCCGCTCACAATTAAATTAGAACAAACGCACCATTAAAGTACGCTGGAAGGTGCATTATGTAATATGGAAGGTGGACTTGGATACGAGGGGCATTAAAGTACGCTGGAAGGTGCATTATGTAATATGGAAGGTGGACTTGGATACGAGGTCGACCAGATTACAAATGAAATGATGTAAAAGGGATTTGACGGAGGCTTTTAATCCTTTTGCCTAAAATTTGAATAAATGCACCATTAAAGTACGCTGGAAAGTGCATATATATACCATTGATTTACTGCAACTCGTTTGTGGAAACCTAAGTGGAAGCATAACAAACCCCTTTTGAACGCAGCAGTTAATCAATGTGTGAGCCCTGACTGCTTGGGTACGGCCCTTCGGGGAGTATTCGTGGTGGCTGTGGTTTTCACATTCCCTAGCGGAATAACCGAGGTTTGGGTGGGCCTCACCACTTACCAGAGTGGGTTTATTGTGCCATACGCAATAAATAATCTGGACTCCATTGTAGTTTGGACCCCCAGGCTTATAGGGATTGTTCAACTCACTGGGGGCTTGGGTTACGCTATATTAACCCGTGTGTCATTGGCACCGTAGGGTTAAGCCACATAGGCAGGAACCTACGTAAAACCTTTGTCACTCACTGTCCGGCTTATATTTGCAGAATTCTGCGTTTGTCTGAATTGAATTCAAAATAAAAAAGACTGCTACCTATTTCAACTGATCGATGGGAGTTATAGATGAAATTCTGACCCTAATGGGACCACCCAAGCAGTTATCGCGATGTGCTTCGAGGACTAATCCATAGTTTATTAATGCGCTTAATTATATTGTTACGTAGAATGCCTATTTTCTTCTATTTTGCTTGTGGTACGTAAATATTTCTGAGGGTGCGTTCATACTACTGGAAGTATGAATTTTAGCATAGCGTAATGTGCTTACAATTTTTAGAACATCTATCCAAAAAGGAAATCATTTATAGTAACTTACGTTTAAGAATTTTTCTACGCTTTATGGCCCCCTCTCAACTGTCTTCACCTTCGACAAAATGCTTTAATTATGTACCTTTCGAAAACAGAACAGATCAATACCAGATTTCATTCCACCCTTTTTTTGTTAATTTTTATGTTTGTTGAATTGCCCACGAATTCCTGTTCATCTTTTACATTAATATCGGCAGTTGCGTAAGGCGCCTTTAGTTTACCACATCGATAGGTAAACCAACAAAAATCTTTCTTTGCTTTTATTGCTTTCCTAATATTTTAAGAAACACGTTTTCTGAGAAGTTTTTATGAGAAGTGACTTCCGTAATAACATGTTATGTCCATACAATCTATTCAATATTACCTCATATACTACGTTTATTGTATATTAAATACCAGTTTTTGGAATGCATTAGAATACGTATTAGATTTTGTAAGTCACATAAATCAGGTAAAAGTTAAGTGAAGCAAATGTGTACAATTTTATCATGTATCGTATCAGTTAAGGGCTACTGAAAGTCATAATTGCAATATTTAATGTACAAAATAAAGAAAAATTATGTGCTTCTATTACAATTTGAAATAATTAATCTAAGGAAACACAAGTAAAGTAAAATTATATTCGGTTGTGAACGAATCCTTTATACCCATGAGAGATAAAAAAAGTAAAAGGACTACATTTTCCATCCACTGTCCATAGCATAGAGTGAACGAGGATGGTTTCTTCTATTTTCAAAATAGAATTTTTGTCGCAGAGACGCGTGGGCGTGACAGGGGTGTTGAAGTCACTTCAAATTCCTTTTTCAAATTTGTATGCGGGATGTTCCTTTTTGCGAACGAGAGCATCTTTACTACTGCTGGACAGGCGGACAGATGGACACACGAACATGCTTAAATCGATTCAAAATTTCATGCTGATCAAGAATATGCATGTGTTTTGCGGGGCTTTCCCCGGGCGTTACAAACGTTTCGACAAAATAAATATCCTCTCATCCTTCGCAGTTGCAGATGTCTCTGAGGTTTTAACGTGGGTACACTACCGTGAAGGTTTAACCCCACGGTGCCCGATGGCACACGGAGTGTGAAACACTCAAAGTCTCCGAGGCTAATAATCCTCACAAAATACGGTGCCGAAGTTGGCGCACACGCTGCCATGAGGAAGATTTGGTCCTCGAGTATCAAACGAGATACGTTATGGTCGCATCTCCCCTTCGCAATTGCAATGATAATTGCTTGGAAATACGTGTAGTACTTCGGTCGCTAATTGGCCACTGATTGTTTAATGTTAGTCTGTTACTTTCTTTTACGCCAAATCCATGCCCACAAGCACGAATACTTACAGTAACTCATTCACGGACACAGAAAGTCGCATCAATAAAATAACTTATACCAATACAAACTTTTCCATATAAAATTAGTTCTTAGCAATGAGCTTCAGCTTAATTGGCTTCGGCGTTTTAAAAATGTTTTATTTTGTTTTTATTTTTATTTTTTCTTCCTTATGAAACTTTCAGTTTTAATCTTCAAATTTCCCTCATAGTCTTTCATTATTTCACGAGCACAAAATTTCCCATTCTTTAGGAAAGCTTTAATTATTCAGTGTTTGTGTTTTTATAAACGCGCTGGTATTTTTGTTGATTTATGGCGCACACAATATAGAAATGAAAATTTGAGAATTTCTGTTTCGGCAAATTTCTTATAGAACAGGAAGGACATACACTTATATACAAAAAAAAAGCATTTTTATACTTAAGTCTATACAGATATTTTAAATACAAAGGCAATTTTTTTAAATATGTTTGAAAGTTGCTTGCATTGCTTAACTGTAGTAAGTAATTTATGCTTACATATATATATATATATATAATGTCTATATATATGAAATCGAAGCCTACTTTGTGATATTGTTTACGAAAGTTTACCATTTATTTATCACTGAATACCATTAAAAAGTTTTTTATCGGCTTTGGGTTATATACGTTTACCTGGGGTTAAAGTACATTTTATTTACATGTGAAAATGAATATTTACACAAACATACATTCGTATATATGTACAATACACACAAGGATGCATATTTCCAGCCACAACAGTTATGCAGTTTTAAAGCTTAACATGTGCTCCATTTTCCAATTAGCAATTATTTTTTATACATGTATGTACCTATCTATGTATGTATGGCTGTATAAAGCAACATTTTACATTTTGCTCTCATTCCTCTCATCTTTCGTAAAGTTTTAATATTAAAAAGCAGTATATCTGCTACTTATCTGTAAAAGGAAACTAAACGTACCGTGCAATTTACTTAAGGTTATTTAACCGATGGCCTTTTTTACTCTGAATTCTTAGCACACATGAGTTGTTTTGTATTTGCTTGACAGTAAAAGTCAGTTGAGTGCATATTGAAACTGCTTTAAATACAAATTTATGAACGTGGGTGGAAGAGCGTAGCAGAGATATCACCGTAAACATTTTTTTTTAAATAACTTATCTTTCAAGAGTAGAGAGTAGAGAGAGAGTCGGCAACCAATCATTTACTTTGTAATAAAACCTATAAATTGTGCAACGTAATATCTGACAAATTTATAGTTTTATCTTGCAAGCGATCTCTTTTCTCTTTCCTCCTCTTTCTTACTTACTTTCGTTTTTCTTTTCGTTCTCTACTACGCTACTTAAAATCGCTAATCTAAATATCTTGATGATGGTATTGTGCTTTTCTATTCGCTTAGTAATATTTCAATGGCGATGTTTATTGTTACACGATTTACGTTTTCGATTTCACTTTTGCGCAAACTGCTAACTTATGACAACCTAAGGTGCTGAGATTTATGTTACACAGAATGTTGTATTGCGCTTTGTGTGTGTGTGTGTGTGTGTGTGTAGAAATGCTTATCCAATAAATGCATGTACAGGAGGCGTACATGCAAACTGCGGTCATGTGCCATTGGTGTTGGTGACGTTGATTTACAGCAGTTGGTGTTTTATTACAAACACACCGACTGCGTGGAATATTTCAAAATGCCTCATTTTTCTAGCGGGCTTAATCTACTGTAGACAAAGTTTTCTTCCATATATATATATATATATATTACTAAAGTAGAACTTTTTTAAATTTAAAAGATATTTAACCTTTTTATTTCTTTCTTCGGCATTCTTTTATTCCTTTAATAATGTAAATCTGAGCCTTGATTAGGCTACAGTTCTGATTACAAGCATTTTATGAAATGAATCTTTTGAAGGACGTGGTCGTATAAAGTTCACCTTTACATTTGTAAAAGGTGCCGATTTCTGGACAACCACAATGAACGTATAAACCAAGTTAATGAAGATGACAAACCATTTCCAAATCATTGCTCAAAATTCTAGCGTGTTTGCGTAATAAAAACAAAAGATTTCCTAGTTTTAACTGCTTATTGCTTATAAACGGCTTAAAATGTCTTACTACTGGGATTTTTGTTTATCTTTGCATTTTCGGAAGACAATTCTTCTTTACATTTTCATTAAGACAAAAATTTTAAATCCATAAGATAATCTTGTAACAGGCAATCTAAACACTTTGAAGTAATACGTTGTCAAAGTGTTGGAGTTAAATACCAACTTAAATTGTCTACAAACAATAAGAAATTCGACACTTAATTGCTCAGATATATTCTACATGTGTGTTAAGATGCTATTTTTGTTTTCTTTTTTTAGTTTTGTTGTGTTCTTTCACTATTTTCCAACAGCAATTATCTTGTTTCTAATCCGTTTTGTCGTTCCATTGTGTCACTATATTCTCATTTCGCTATTTTGTTATTTTGTTATTTTGCTGGAGCTTCCTAGTTCGAGTATTTTGTTATTCCATTAACTTTCTATTTTCATTTTTTAAACGGTCATAATGTGTTCCGTACTTTCTAATCCATCATAATATATAAGACGCATTATTGTTATTCTCTAGCCCTTTGGCCACGCTTTTATAGATGCTAAGCTGTCTTCTAGCTTTCTCCGTTTCATTCTAATTCTATTCCATGCTATTCTTCTCTATTCTATTTCATTTTATGCCGTTTTATCTTATTTTATTCTATTCTATTGTATATCATCCTAGTCTGCTTTATTGTATGCTATTGTAAGCCATGCTATTCTATTCTGTTTTATATGCTACATTATTATACGTTATTCGAAGCTCTTCTTTGATAATGTCCCATATTATTTCATACTCTGTGATGTCACTTCTTTCTATCCTATCTATGATACGCTACGGTATTATTAGGTTGGGGAAAAAGAAATCCATTAGTTTTATATGAACTTCAGGACTTTATTTAACATGCTTCGGATTGTCCGATTTGGGTCAAATATGCACCGTTTTGTTGTATGATTTGTTGCCATTTTAAAGGTAACTTCAAAATGCCTATCTCATAGAAGTCCTGGTCTCTATTTGCAAAAAATCTCTAGTAGTCGATTTTCACAATCCTCCCTAGATTCCAATAATG
>KK502616.1:337577-347927 GCA_000688735.1 Glossina austeni
TAACCATTTGACACATAAAACGCCAGTTTCCATAGCAATTCGGTTTGTTGATTACAAAATGCAACCATTTTGCAAATTTTACTACACACAGTAAACATTAAGAATTTAATTAATGAAAGAATTCCAAGAGTTCTTTCAGGCTGATCATCCACATTTACGTTAAAACGATCCCTGGTGCATATCATAATATTGTCTGCTAACCATTCGAGCAACCATTTGACACATAAAACGCCAGTTTCCATAGCAATTCGGTTTGTTGATTACAAAATGCAACCATTTTGCAAATTTTACTACACACAGTAAGCACCAAGAATTTATTTAATGAAAGAATTCCAAGAGTTCTTTCAGGCTGATCATCCACATTTACGATAAAACGATCCCTGGTGCATATCATAATATTGTCTGCTAATTTGCTTATTTAACGTAACGACACCATATAATTTATGATTAGTTAACCATTGGCCTCTAGTGTAAAGCAGGAAACGAAAAGAAGAGATTTCCTTCTCATGATATATTTTAGTGAAATCCAATTAATAGATTCATAGATTTAGGATATTATGTGAAGCGGTTGAATGTAATTAAGGTTTATATTAGTTTGCAGTTAGAGGCTGTTTAAGATAACATTTGTAAGCTAATAACGCTGATACAGATTGCGGTTCCTTACGTATATCAAACACTGTATACATATTATGTAAATATATGTTTGCGTAGATATAGCATTGTAGGCTTCTACAAGCTACGGTTGATTTAGTTAATTAACTGTTAAGTAATGCTCAAGGAATGAATGCATGCAGGCTTATGACTGCGTAGTCTTGTTTGGAAAGTTTCTCAATAATTTGCCAATTAAAATTGTCAAATAACTTTTTCTTCAATAAAATTATTTCTTGAGCGTTTTCTATTAACTTTATCTTGTATATACATTTTGCGCTTAATGCCAAAGTTTCGAAGTATACTAGACTTGCTATCGGGCTGGCAACAGCCAAAGAGACACATTAGAGGTGTTTAAGCATTGCCGGTCAAAATAGAGTTTTATTCAGTCTTGTCTTTGCCTGTGTCCATTTATCATTTGCGTTTGTAATTTTCAAAGTTGGAAATGTTGTGCAACCTATGTTATGCATATTTTAGCTATACGTATATAAATTTCAAAGACTTATAGTGCCTTTATATATCATCGATTCCATCCAACTGTCCGTTCCTTGGAACGAATCTCAAAGCCAAAGCTGTTGAAACAATTGATGTCTAATTGATGCTTAAATATTAGATTTCAACACCTGTCAATTTAGTCTTTACCATGGCCATGTTAGAGCTACAAAAGTTTAAATGAAGCTCACACGTTTTTAATCCATTTGCAACGTTTAAGCTTAGAAGTACACCTGACTGTTTATAGACATGCATGCAATTAAAAGGCCATGTTTTGCTAATAAACAACCCGTGGACGTCTAGGCGTTCGTTCGTTATCAGTTCTTTTGAAGGGCCAAATAACGAAGTGACAATGCATTAAATATTTCTGGTGTATATTCTTAGATCAAGCTGGAAATGGGTGTGGTCTCTAATAATTCTAGAAAATATGCGAAATTTTCCGACATTTTTATATATCCTGGAAAGAGATTTTAACATGCAGGATATTTAAGTTTCGTTCTAAATCAGAGAAATTTTTTTATTTTTCTTTCGCTTTTTTTTTTTTTTTTTTTTTGTAAAAACGTTGTAAAGAAAACTTTACAAATGGAATTTTCTAAATTATAAACAATTTTCTATTTAAAAAGGAAAAAAAAATCAAAGAACTCTATTCCGTTATATGCTGTTAGTTAGCTGGCTGACGGTAGGAAATTGTGCAGCTGATACCTTGGAAACCACAAGATCTTGTATTTCACTTTTCACAAACTTTGATTATTTATATAAGACGTAGGAAATATTTTAATGGAAATTGTTGTCAATCATTACAGTATTTCACAAGACGCAAGAAAAGTTATCGATAACAAATTGAAATCATTACAAAGGTGGAAACTGCACGCAAATCAATTTAGTAACGTACACAATGCTTAATGGGAAAAATTGCTTAACAAAAAAAAAATTATATTTCTATTTTTAGCGTACGCTTAAGGGTCTAATAAATTGTTAAAAAAAAAAAAAAAAAAAAAAAGAAAGAAAATCGAAAATATCTCGTATTACCGAAGTATTGCCACTGAACAACTTGTAATCGAATTCACTCGAAAAACTGTTGGTATGTAATTGAAGTAATAGAAATTCCTTACGTCTGTCTATATGTAAATATGTATACGCTAGAAATGTTCTGTATACTACTAGTGGTGGTGGTGGTACTATCACTAAAATAAGGGTCGGCAGTTAGACAAATAGGCAGTCAGCAGTTGTTGTTTTGTTTGTAACATTTGCGGTGCTTGCATTAACTGTTGTTGTGTTGCTAACTTTATGAACTTTTCCGTAGAAATGTCATTTAAATTCGATCACGTAATTGTTGTTGTGTTGCTGGTAAATACTCCCGTTCAAGTGCTGCAATTTATGTACTCCGTTTGTCGTTTCCATACTAGAGTATTACCTCACTTTTGCCATAGGTATATATAGGTATCGATAACTATCAGCCTATACTGTTATTGTTAGTGTTGTTGTTTACCGGTTATCCTGGCACTTGACATACATCCGTTTAGAATAACGACAACTATGAAAAATATTCTATTTTAAGTTGTAAACACATGCCCGTGTCCACACTATTCTACCACTTTTACTATATGCTCAGCTAAGTCGTATACCAGGTGTGTGTAATTATATGCGTGAAAGGGTTATGCAGAGTCTTTCTATAGTTAGGTAAGTTAGTTTTTCATAAACCAATAACATAGCTATACTAACGTAAACTAGAGCACAGCATAGAACGCCGCTGCACTGCGCATAAGTTATGTCTGTATATGCATGTAAGTGCAACGCTCGAAAACATCTGTTCCCTGCATATTAAGGGATATTACGTGGAACTATTTTATGTAGATTTCGATAATATTGAGTTGTGTTTAGGTTTCACAGAAATGGCTGAAACAATAACTAATGAACCTAAACATTAGCATTACCTACGAGTATATGTACTGTTGATGTACCACTCAATTGCTTATGTTGGCGATGTTATGTTGCACAAAGCCGGCGAATGAAAGCTCACTTGAAAGAGCTTGTGGCTGTAGTGATTTACATAACTAATATTTGCTGTACTTTTATGTAACATCAAGACAACAATAACTACGATAAGCCAACAATTATTAAAGTTTTTCATTTTTTTCTCGTAACTCACCAATAAATTTTTCATCGGCAATTGCAGTTAACTTGTCAGGGCGATCATGGGTAAATATAAGTTTTAGGTTTTCTGTTTTTAATTTTTTTTCGCACTCTTTACGTAGATGTCGGGAAGATATGTTAACTTTGTCGTTTAGTTAACGTCTTGTCTTGACATCCATCTCTTCATTTATTAATGCAATCTTGAGTGCTCCAATGGACACCGCTTTTCTTTACGTTTATTAGTGTTCCAGCCAGTGTTCATCCGTGACCGCGTTCCTTCACTTGTACGTCCGTTCACTTAAACTACTTAATCAATTCGTCTTATGACCGAGAGTTATACCACACTCTCCCAGTTCTTGAACGCATACTATCAAGAATCCTTTTCTATTTGTAACCGATATTGGTACAATAACTAGAGCATAAATTTTCGATGTGAAAATATTCAGATTGGATCGCAATTAAGAACAAGCATAAATTTCATTATTGTTTTGGAAGCGTAGAGCGTAGAGCTGTGCAGCATTCGTCTTAACACAGTTAGTGTTATTTCTAAGTTTGTGTATGTACAGTACATGCATTTAATGTAATGTAATATTTGATGAGGTTACGGTAAAAGTTTTTCTTAAATATTTTTTAGTGTGCTGATGTAAACATAAAAAAAAACATGCCGAAGGATAATTATATTGTCGACAAACTTTTTAAACTTTGTCGTCTCGTATTAGGTTCATCACATACACATGCCATAGGAAACTCTTAGATAAACGACAAGTTTTGATTAAAGTGGGATCTAGCCTGAAAAAGATCATCTAAATTAAAAAAAAAAAAAAAGAAGAAACTACGCTTGCACGGAAAAGAATCTTGTAGAGTATATTATTTACACTAGAAATAATTGTGTAATCAGGATATTATAGTAAAAAGTTGATTTCACTTCTAAAGTTAAACTTTCTTAAAAAAAAAGGACTAGCATCTGTTTCTAATCTAAAGCAGCAGACCATGGTAAAGAATACTGCAATACTGCAATACAATCCTGTAAACCAACAAAATACGTGACATTCGTTCAAAGACATTAAGACGATAAATGGAAAATGCTACCAATCCTTCTATCAATCTTACGCTCACATAACTTATAATATATATATATATATATAATATATATAATATATATATATAATAATAATATATATATATAATAATAATATATATATATAATATATATATGTGGATGTATATAATACTGTAAATGGATTTGATCGAACTTTTATGACCAGTCCCCATATATTTTGAAAAATTTCTTCACATTGATTTATGACAGCAAACGAGTCCTGGAAGATTTTTAGAATACTCTCCTACATGAACGTTCTGGAGAAAATAATTGGGCTGAATGTGGCAAACTATGTCCTAAGCTTTTTTTATTTTTCCATAAAAATCCATCTAGAGTGGCTATGTGAAACATAAATTTACTCTGGTCGATTTGTACGCCATAGTCGATTTATCCCGCATAAGAAATTTAATAATAAATTTCTATATATCAACAAGATTTAATTTTTAATGTTCTATGGCGAGATTAACTAAAAAAACTGTGTTAAGCAAAGCTGCACAGACTATGCAATGGTTACCCTTTAATCTACCGTTAATGTTTTAATGTTTATTTACGAATCGAATTTCGTCACGTTTTGCCCTTCTACGATAATGAAACCTATCTAATAGAGAGTTGAAACTTGTTTCGTATTTACATTATTAGGTTATGCATGTTATTATGTTATTAAATTGCAGCATAATATATATTATATATCATCTGACATACGCGAATAAATTTCATAGACGTGGTTCGGAAGGTTGTCCGAAAAATGCAATCGAAATTGAAAGTGTGAAAATGTTTTCATAATAATTTACAAAATAAGTAGAAAAAAGCTCCAAAAAAAAGTTGCAAAAAGCTTATTAAGTGCTATTGCTGGACGATATTGTTACGATAAACTGCCCTTCGTGACTTAACGTTTACATGTGACTGCTCTTGGGATTAAGTTCGTACCACTGAATTGTGGAACTTATATTTGCAATGATTCTTCTGGTCTTGTTCGTTTAGCTCAACCATCTTGACTGGACTGGCTCTGCTCTCCGCACATATTTTGCTCATACACCCTTGATATGTTCTGGGGATTGTTGTTAATTTTTACACGACTCGTCAGGCAAATGAATCTATATTTGGTGTTACCAATGATTTCTTAATTTTCATGCCGACACATTTTCTTATATGTTGGACTTTCAATTTGCAAAAGACTCTTCATTCCTTACAATTGCGTTTATATGTTGTTGCGCTTTGAGAAAAGCTTACTAAAAATATTTAAGCATTTCAGAACAGTTTTCAATTGAAGATTAACTTTTCATCAAAGTATGATTGCGGACAATGTTTAATAACTCAACGAATAAAACTTATGTACGAGCTATTCAGCGTTCTCGATTTCGAAAGCTACTTACAAAGTAAACCAATTTCGAAATGTCTAAATAGCATCAAGACATTAGCAATAGCATTAAACTTGCAATTCCTTCTATATATGTTATACGATAATCTACGGCTAAAATTACATATACATATATATGAAAGAAAATCTCAATTGAATATAATCATGACGTTGTTAAACATTTTTGTGCGAAATTTCAGATGCAGACAAAAAAAAAAAAAAAAAAAAAAAAAAAAAAAAAAACTAAAAAAAAAAAAAATGCTAAAACTTTTGAAAACTTTGTCTGTGTAAACATTTTAATGGAAATTACATAAAATACATATATGCTTACGGCTTCGTGTGTATCCATATATTAAAGTCTGCTTAAAAAAACTATTTAAATAGTGAAAAATGTTTTTTGATTTACCAAAAACTCTTTTATCAAACGTAAACTGGGTTAATTTTAATCATAAAATTCAGCAACGGAACGTATAGGGAAACCGCAACGCAGTCAAGTCAAAGGATTACCGAAATAATTGATGGCTTAAATGTTTATGGCCCGATGTATGTGTATATGTGTGCATTTGAAACTAAAAATTTTTCAAACCAAACTATTTCACTTCAATAATTCTATGCATATATGCATGTGTTAGTAGTAGCAGTGCTGGTAGTTATCGTTGCTTTTATTGTCGTTTATTGTAAAAAGCAGAAAAGTTTTACTTTTGGCAACAATTTGCACATGACATCACATTGCGTGGTATCACATTGTGTCGCAAGAATGACAGCATCCAGTCAATGAATTCCAACGGCTTCAACATCAGCAAAAGAAAAACAAAAAAAAAAAAATGTAAATAGAAAATAAAGAGAAAACAACATAGAAAAGAAGTAAGCACTAAAGTTTATATTAACAAAGCATAATGTGACGTTTCATTGTATAAGCCCACCCTACCATTTGGCCGAGAATGTCAGCCACATCGCAACAAATGTAACAATACTTGCAATAGAATCTTCGTTGAACAGTATGACAGCATATACACGAAAAGAATATCCTCTAGAGAACACAATTTTATTTAGTTTAGTTTAAGTTCATTTACTTACTTGATTTCTCTTGTTTGTGAACAGTGCACGTCAGACTTAGTTACAGATACAATGACTAGTGACTAAAGCTGCCAACAAAAGACTATAATAGTGGTGACATCAACAAGTAACTACTTACACTTGCGTTAACACATTTTTCTATACGCGAATATGCACAAAGCAACGAACATTTAATAAAAAATATTTTATGCATTTTTTTTTTTTTGTAGAAATTTCAAGAAATTAAAAAAAAAAAAATTTTCTTAAAATATTTTTCAAGAAAAGAGTGTAAGAAATTTTGTAAAAGTGGTTGTTTTTAGAGGCAATAGACAAAAATGTACTCTTTCGATAGCAAAAGTATACGAAGAATATAAACTTTTTTTTGTGTTATAAATTTAAAAATTAATATACACTTCGTAGTTAAAAAAAAAGAAGAAAATTATTTTTGATTGTTTAACGATTGAATTTACAATTTCAATATGCCAATAACAACAGCCAGTAATTGAATATCATGTAAGTGCTTCGTGGGCACGGAGCGCAAACAATCCGAGCTTCTCTGTGGTATAAATTTTGGTATAAATTTTAACTTTTAACAACTTTTTAATATCCAGTAGAATATCCAGCAGTTTGTTACTGGTGTGGGAAGGACGGAGTGAAAATTCATGTACTTGATGTGGACTTGATACTTCGATGGTGTATTGTATTCCATGTATCACAAGTAAGTCTAACTTTTCTTTAATTACCTCGATGAATTCCTTAGTCGTGCGAAGGCGTTAAAAGGAAAAAGTTATTAGAGCGCTATGAGGCATTTGCTATTCGCCAGGTGGATATATAGGCGGATAATTCTTAGCTTGTTAATGCGCCTTCTTAAACTGCATTGATTTTTCGTCATTTTGGACAATTCTTATTATTCTACTAGCCTTCTGTCCAATTAAGCTTCATTAACGACTTATGGAATCGCTTCGAGAACATCGTCCTGTTTTTTAGAATATTAAGATATTTAAATAAAATTAAACAAATGTATCTCGCATGAAATTTGGCACAGAGGTCGGTTAAAAGTTGTACATCTCTAAAGAAAAGAACTTGTCTAAAGAACTCATTCGTTTAGACAAGTTCACGCGATTTATGTGGAAGCGACTTTCTACTTTTTGATCATAAGAGCGTAAAGCTTGATTTAGTAGACTTTCGTCATTAATTCTGAGATATTATTATGAAACAATTGCAGAATCAATTTGAAACCGTAAACTGAGGGAGAGTTGTTCAGCTTTGAGTGCCTCTTTCCGAAACAGTAGAAATTTACTAAATTTTGTATATCTGTAGACTAATCCGCGGACGGAGTTTGATGAGAGTACGGAAGAAAGTTTCTTTTCAAAATAAAGTGTTGTGGTCATAATATTTAAAAATAGTAATAATTAATTTTGACTCCACTATTAGTTTTTTTCAAAAAGATAAGGTTTCCACCATCCGTGTATTTATAAAAATTTATTAAATCTAAAATTATGGATGTAAATACTTCCTGACAAAGCTGCCACATAACTCATGTTTACTAAAAACCTAGAAAATTCATTTTTAATATCTCAAAAATATAAAACCAACAAAATTATTCATTTGGAAATAATGTGTTGATTATTACGAAAAGTTTTCCTTAAATTATCTAAGAAGCATCGGTCTATTGGCCTTTTTTCTGATAATAAACTATTTTAAAATGTAAATAAATTATAACGAAGTAAGGACGGAATTAAGCTAACAACACAGAAGTAGATAATTAAGAGCGAAGCCATTCAAAGAGTTACTTTATGATCTTGATGATGAGCCCGATCTCGGCTGACATCACAAATTAAAATAAATAAAAGAAGAGCACTGAAAATTAAAGAAACGCACGTTCCTTTGTTGTTCGGCAGATCCTACGTCGGCTTATTGGCCATCCTCTATATTATATCTGGCCATTAATAAGTATGTACGCCCTTTTTCTTGGCAGAAGAATGCAAAGAATATTATGCTTAAGGTATGTCCTTAGTATGGAACAAATATGCAAAAGGCATGCGGATGATATTTTTAGTGTTACGCATGCTTCCACAAAGGTAATCGACAAGCACAAATAAGCCTCAAAAATTCCGCGGAAACATACACGATGAGAAGCAAGTTTGGGAGTAATTCTTGTAAGAGAATTGTACTGAATCTCACCGAATCTGAGATCACATCGTTCTACCTGAATTTTCAAACGATTACTCACAAAAAGATGAGCATGCTTTTCGAGTGTATATTTTTAAAGAGATGATATTTCAAATTGCGCTTTGTCTTGCTAAAATTTTATTATTAATCCTGATCCCTTCATTCTATAGAGATAATCCTTACAAAAAAGCTTTTGCAGTAGTTAAGAAGCAATGGGATATTAATTTATAAGCCGGCAGAGATATGCAGAATACGTGTGCATATCACAAGTCAGGTCCACAATTTCTATTTCAAATATTTATTATGCGGACATTCCTAGCATTATTTACTCACCATAGCGTACATGGGCGCAGAGGGTCTATTACTAAAAATATAGTTTTGAAATTCAATGAATGACTACGTCAACCTTTGTAGTAATATTGAGGAAGAGTCAAAACTATAAGACTTCGATTGATTCGATAAATTCAGCTTACAAGAGATGAATGAAAATTGCAATTAAGTCCATGAAGGGCGATCGTCGTGAACAAAAGACGATTATTGAAAGTACAGTTACGATGATAAAAGTTGATGAAAGAGTTTTGTTTTTTGGAAAAATTGATAAAAGCCTTTACCTTTTAACACTATACCATATATACAACGATCCCATCTTTACGCGAGAACATTGTAGACCGCATGAGCTTTGAGAATATTTTTTTGGTATATTCAACGGCTGCAATGGCTGTCAGCAAAACCGAAAGTCAGAAGCCGAACTTCGCGTCAAAACTACGTCAAAATAGATTGATAAGATCATTCACTCCCTTTTTTTACTCATCAGATAGTAACTTGGTCAAACACTTTGCTCCCTTTTCGGTTTGATACCTTTGGTTCATTTAAATTCTTTCCACTCGAACCGGTACCTATGCGTTTGCCATTCAAGTAACAGTGCAATATTATCGAATAATCAAAGCACTAACACGAAATTGTTAAAGAAAAGAAGAAAAAAATGATCACAGAAAGGAATGAGTAAATGATGAATTAGAGTTAACATCTGATGACTTAATTGAAATTAACGCTAAACGGGAAAATATTCAGTGGTTAGACGCTCTATGTAATTAAGTTGTTGTTGCCTTTTGTCGAGGCAACATGCGTCGAGGAAATTTCTGAAAATTTAATTTTTTTAAAACTTTTGGCTCCAGATCTCTTTGCTCTAGCAAATGCAATGTAAAAGATCGTTCAAGATCTTTAAGAACTTTAGGCAACGAGAGAGCATATTCTCGCTAACGAACAAAGTTTTTTAACTTTCACTCATTTTAAACCTACTGGAAAGGTCTATTTTTATAAAAAGGATATACTATAAATATATATATATATATATACATAAAAGGTATACATATATATATATATATACATAAAA
>KK502616.1:352302-363980 GCA_000688735.1 Glossina austeni
TTTACATAATTTTTATATTTATATATGTATATATATATATATATATATATATACTATGGTATTATTATTGATTGTTAACTTACGAAAAATAATTAAGTTTGTCTTTACTTCAAAAACAATAGGCTGTTTCAATAATCAGTAGGCAGCTTTCATTTTCCAGTTTTGCACTTTATTAATGCGAATTTTTCCAATCATATCGCCAATTCTTGGCATCATATTATTTTATTGCTTGATTGTAAAAATGCAACGCATTCAACGATGTTCAACTTGTTGAGTGTGTTCTTAGACGCTGTTCAGCAGTTCAATTCTTATAAACGTTTTCGAGGAATTTTTGCTAATCATCGACTGCATAATGCGCATATATTTTGTGATGGGTGTGGCTTTTAAAAATCGAATATCCTTTTTGCTTTTTTAGTATCCTGATGTTTCGAATACTTAGCCAGTTTTTATTTAGGCTTATTTTATCAAATATATTACTTTCGATGGAACAAGAATGGAACAACCCATCCCAGGAGTAACAAAAATTCACATAATATACCCGAACGGCAAATTATATATATATCATATATATAATATATATGTAGTATATAGTATAGATTATTAAGCAACTATTATTGAAAATTGCATTTGATGACGCATTCCAGCCTGCTTTACTGTTCCAACGAATCTATGTCAAAATAGACGCAATTTTTGCGATTTCAGCAATTCAAAATAATCGGTTCGTTTAGGTCAGTTGTTTGATTACGACGTTCTTAAGGAAGTTTTCAAAAAAAATATTTTATCGTAATCAGCATATCGGATAAGACGATAAAAAAATGATAGTTTTGAGGTTAAGAACAAAGAGAGAGCATTCATTACAGTTAAGAATATTTGTAAATCAATGATTGAATATTAGGCTATGACAATTTCTGCTGAATAATCAAAGCAAACTTTAAATGTTAATTAATCTGCATTTAAAAAGAATGTAATGATCGATAAACAGAAAAACGAACTCATGAATTTAAACCAAGAGATCTCTGCATGCTGCATTCGTGTGTGCGGAAAACAGTCTAAAGTCACATAAGGGAGATTTTTGGCATCGAATTCCGAATAATTTGGATCAAAACATAATTATGACAAATCATTGTTAAAGAAAAGACAATAAAGCGACTTTCCAGTATGGCTTTCCAGTAAAACTCGATCGTAGATTGGTGAAAGTGTCAAGAAAGCTCTTCAACTGCTTGTTGGAGATGTTTACCGATGGCCAAAATTTTGAACAATTTTTTTGCTTATTATTTGTGCACTACTTTTAAGCAATAAAATGCGAGAGAGAAAGAACGAGAAGAGAAAAGCAAAATGAAAATTAATTCAATCATAATCTACTATTTAATTTTATAACTAAAGAAGTAAAAAATTATATGCGGTCGTGATGCAATCTTTTATATCCATCACCTTTATACTTAAAAAGATAAGCTTGTTCCTGCACCTTATAAAGGTATTGAAAAAACTTAAATTTTGACACCCTATAATATTAAGTAGGCGTAGTTAATTTCTTCCAATTTTGTACAGGCGCAACAGTATCGCCCATAGAATTTTTGCACATATGTCTGTAATGATCAAAACAAAAATTGTTTATTCCTTTTGAAAAACAGAGATGTTCTCAGTTTACGTGGTGCTCGGGTCGTGTCCTTCGACCGATTTGGCCTCATTTTTAATACGTGCAAAAATTTCCAATGTTTTATCCGAATTTGAAGGCGATAGCTTCATTGTTACGGCCAGAGAATGTTTTCAACAGACATCACACGGACGGATAAACGGACATGCTTAAACCGCTACAAAAATTCATGCCAATCAAGAACATGTATACTTTGTAGAGTCCCTGAAGCTTCCTTCTAGGCGTTGCAAACATTTTGATAAAATGAGTCTACCCGTCGTCTTTCGGCGATTGGTGTAAAAAAAAGTATAAGTCATCGTTCTTATGTATCTTTGGAATTCGTCTTTATAGCGATAAAAAGAATGAAGTTAAGACTAAATTTTGTTATTGAGGAAAAGTTTTCAGCTCCTTGATGTGATTTTAATAAGCAAAGCCTAACGGGATTTTAATTTGAATTCAGAGAGATTTACAAATATTCCATAAACTCTTTCTCCAATCAACTTTAACAATACGATCTAACATTACTATAGCTATATAAACACTAGTGCTACATATGAACAATAGGATAGATGTACATTTCCATATAGTTTTACTATTGCGGTATTTAAATTGTTCAACTGTTCAACCTATCGTAGCTAGTATATGTTTGAGAAAGTGAATTTTCCTTTCATGTAATAGGTACAAATTTCTAAATTCAAAAGATTTTATATAAAGTACATTAAACATTAGTTATTTCAATTAAAAAAAAAAATGTCATGTAATTAAATGCTTTCAGCTTCAGCCCGTTCATATGGTTCATATGACACATACGTTTGAACTCATAAGAGACACGTGTCTTTGCATTTTATTGAGGCATTTATTTACCTGTGGTTGAAGAACATGTTTCTTGTTCGAAATTGTCCATTTCTTTCATCCTACCCTTCTCATAGCATCATTGACTAAAATATGTGACTTCTCTATTCCAAATGGAATAAAGGCTTTCTTTCCTCTTATCCTACCTTAAGAGCAAGACATAAAATAGAATGTTAATAATGTTTATAAGTAATTTCTATTTATTTATATACATATTCATGACTAGGCATGTATCCTGTAGTTGAAGTGATCGCAACTATACATGTGTATGTACCCCTAGGGCAAGCACAGTATAAATAATTTTGATACATGGACCAAGTAGTTGTCACAATGAATGGCGTTGCATAAGCAATTGAATTTATTATGCATACAGGCGAACAAAACTTGCTCCATTTATATATTTATTATATTTTAATTTATTACGTTACTCAAAAAAAAAAAAATGCAGTTTTTTTCTTTAAGTTTTCAGAAATTTCTCCTAAAATAACGTTAATGTTTGCACATTATATCACGTAAGTATGTAGCGTCTCAAACGATTTGAAATACGGTCAACTATTCTTAATATATCAAACGATTCAGTCCGTCCACATGTTTTTGTGCTCAATCCATAGTTGGCAATTATTGGTATGTTTTGATGGAATTAAGTGGAAATCTAGGAAATCTACTGAAAATGGATAGAATGAGACATTTTTAAGGCCACTTCCGGCAGAATGTCGCATTGCAAACTGATGTGTAATATTTAACGATTAGTCTTGTGCGATATAGTGAACACAATTTAGAGCTAACACAAGCAATTAGGAAAGTCTTTTAAGGAATTGCAAGTAAAAGTGCGGAGCAAAGTTATACTTAGATGTAATTTTTATCAAAAAGTGAGCCAAGTGTCACTTAAATGCTATGGGAGTGAATAAAACATAACTACATACATGTTTCATACCCGCACCGTCGTCTCAAATTTGCAATAGTCTTACAACTTTAATGAAGATGCGCTCCAGCTTTTATTTTGTTAGATCTTTTAGTGAAATACCTGCTACACTGATTTTGATTGGGTCATGATCCAATTCAATCTGTTTAGATTTTACAAGCTCGGCCAACAAAAAAAAAACAAATTTCTATATTATTGTAAATCCTTCTTCCTGTCTTGCAAAACTGCATTGTTTGTCGTATTTTATGCTTCCAAGTTCAGGTTTCCATGGCTTCATCTGAGCACAGAATGAACTCTGCTTCAGTATTACCTCGAGTGAATGAGGATTTTTACTCTCCCAAACAATGGAACTTGAAGCTAAAGTCAACGTAAGATTGTTCATCAGTGCCCCTAGCCCAGACAATTATCAATTTTCACTTCACATCGAACGGTCGGGGTAAGGGCTACCGTATTCTAGAAGTGGATTGAGTTACGCATTGTAAGTGCCGCGTTTGTCTTAAGCTACGGATGGTTTTGAGAGCAGTCGTGAGGGGTTTATAATTTATTTGAGCTGTAAGTTCTCGCCCTCTCAGTCAGTCCCTGGCCAAAGTGTTTTATATTTAAAAAATAACGAAAAGTTTGCCCTCTTGGCCGCTGTATTTGGTTTTCGGCTGTTGAAGAACTTTGCTAAATGTGGTGCCAAGGGATGACAATTAAGGAATGTTCCGCCTAAAATTGGAAAAGCGTTAGTATGGCAATTGCTAGATTATGGTTTTTAATATTGCTGAATAATATGTGCGCCGTGTTGCTCGGTGTTTGTATCTTTTTAGTGAATCGAGACACTCAGTTTTTTCACATTAAGAACATATCGCTAGTAGCAGTTCGCTACTCCGATGAATTTCCGCATTTTTTTCATATATACACAAAGTCTATTTGGCATATCAAATTTGAACTTCCCACGTATGATACAGAAACAGTATTCGTCTAAAATTACAAAGACGACACTCGGATGTCCTAGATGTTCTTCCTCGTTTTCACTAGCGATTAAAAACTGAAGCTCTAACAGCAGTTGATAGCAGACACATCTAGCTAGTGATAGTGTATTGAAGTTCCCGTAAATGTTTGTGATGAATAAAATCGCGTTTTTAACCATTTTCTCGAGACAATCTATTGAAAGTTTTACACTGAACGTGTTCATCAGGTGTAACATCATCTGTAATCATCATAATGACTACATCATCTTTAATATGATGTAATCGATATTTGATTCTGTTTACTTTGCCATAGAACGATTAAATTTGAATGACCCCATTTCTGAACAACCCAAAATTCTATCTAAGGAAAACTCCTTTATCCTGTTAAGCTGCCGAGATTTTATCTCTTCGTAATTTCATATCGTATATTGTGGTAGCGATGGTATAATTTAGCCACACTTGGTCTTGTCACACGCAAGCAATTTGGTGAAGTATTGTTTATCAACCTAAATAAATCATGCCTCTGGCCACTTGGCCAAGAACCGCAATTTAAAGGATGTGGCACATAGTGTTTACAGTAGTGCTTAAAGTAGCATCTGCATAATTTTTGAGGACCGAATGTCGTTTTGAGCGTCAGTTTTTGTGTCGTGTTCCGCTGTTAATGTGTCGTCTTAAATTTCTTTTTGAGAATTTGCAATAGGTAAAGAGTGACACGATAATAACGTAGTAGGCAAAGCAACGATGAATGTGCAAAAGACACCGAAAATATATAAAAATTTATAAAATCCAAAAGGGAAAAGAACAGATATGAGGATTAGAATCTTTACACCAACAAATATATTAACTTAGAGTTTTGAAATAATTTTGCTTAATCTTGCGCTGAACAAAAGAGTAGATCTTCTTAGCATCTTAGGCGGTTTGTCAATGTTACAAACAATTTAATAAATTCGCTTGTGTGTGTGGTGCTTGCTGTTGTGGTTTGACTATATCATCGAAAACTTGTTTTCATTCGAAATTGTTGCAACTGCATATTTTTGTTGCACTTGTTGGTGTTATTAACTTGGGAGTTATTGCTCCTATTACTGTGGCAGAATCTCTTATCCCTCTTGGTTAATCAAAGCACTTTTTTATTTTAAAATTATCTTCCAACGCACCATGGTTGACCCTGGTATTTGCGTTGCTGTGGATGTTGAGTCAACTTAATTTAAAATTTAGCTCACCTTAGTGGTCCATATTTGAAAAGAACTTCTTGGGTGACTGTGATTGCATGTTACGTTCATTACCTATTTACTTCACTACCTCACACACAACAGTTCATAGCATTCCTTGGTCAATTCAGAAAATCTTGCTTGTCATCGTCAATATGCATTTTTGCGTATCGGAATAGTAGTAGTAGCTGAAAACGTAAATGAGCGGAAAGACTACTTGGGGAAACCGGGATAATTCCCATAATTTTGATAACTATATCATGTAAATATCTGAGAATTAAGACGAAGAACGAGGAATCACAAGAGACATCAAATATAGGCATTTTGGCAGATTTTAAGTACAAGTTGCGAGAGCATGTGCCCTGATCAGCGCTTATTCTCCAATAGTCCTAAGTTATTTATTTCGTTCGAGAAAGCTGCTGTAATACAGGTATCGACGTTCGTCAAATACATATAGGGATGACTAGAAGAAGATTGGTAGTAGTAAGAAATTTGTATTGGAAAGAATCACGTTGCCAGTTATGCCGTCGACAATCAATTCCCCCGATTTTGCATAATTTTAAGAGATTAGATCAGCGTGAAACAAGGAAAGTAGCACGACATGAAATACTTGGCAAACCTTATTTTTGTGCGTTAAGTTCGTGGGCTTAGCAGAAATTGATAAATAACGATTTGACATAATTTTTATATAAAAGTGCATCAATAAACTGAATTAATATAGGAAGTTGAACTTTTACACGCCCATATAGTGAGCTATTGAAAAGACGAAACAAAAAAATGAGCGCCTTCAAACAACTCAGACAAACAATTGGAGCTAAGAGAAGAAAACAAAACTTTTGGCCAATTTTTCTTTTCAAGACTGACGGCCCGCGAAGTCTTTTTGAATAAATGTCACAAAGTGACATATGGTCAAAGAGCAGCATTACTTTATTATGTAAATCGTACGGGTTCATCCCAAGCTACCTCGTTTGTGTCGAACCTCATTCCAATATGTTTAATAAGACACATCTGCTAACTTTTATTGCATTTTTCGATTTTCGACTCTTATCTCTTCAATTTTTTTAAGTTTTGAGAATAGACAGAGGCGAGGCAAAGTTAAGTTAAGCGCATGGGGCTGTTGCGGCACATGTATGAGTTAAGTTTATAATAAAAATTTCTAAAGATGTCATACGATGTAGTATACGACGTAGTATTACGATACAAAACTTAAAAGTTGCTCGTCAAGTGTTTGGTCTGGTGGGGCCCATGTATGAGTTAAGTTTATAATAAAAATTTCTAAAGATGTCATACGATGTAGTATACGACGTAGTATTACGATACAAAACTTAAAAGTTGCTCGTCAAGTGTTTGGTCTGGTGGGGCCCATGTATGAGTTAAGTTTATAATAAAAATTTCTAAAGATGTCATACGATGTAGTATACGACTTAGTATTACGATACAAAACTTAAAAGTTGCTCGTCCATTGCTTAGTCTGGTCGGCCAAGGTTTGATCTAAAAATTGCCTAAGAAAGGTACTAATATTTTTACAATTTTATAGAATGAGACCTACCTAGAAAAAGTACCTACATCTGATTATGCGCTATTTCACCGACAAAAGAATTTCGAACTATTCGTTAAGGTCAAGCGACCAATTTAAAAAATCTTTTACGACAACTCTGTAAGACGGGGTCATAGCCACAAAAAGTCTTCTAGAAATCATAATAAAGGAGGTGAGATGTCGGTTGTAGGCAAGAAAAGGGATGTGCTAGCAATCGATGTCAAGTTGCAGCTTTATGTATGCATGTGTGCACACGTTCGATACCTCTGCGCAGGCGTAGCGCAAGTCGTAGAGCAACGTACGTAGAACGTAATTACTTACAATTTCTCGAAAACTTACTCTCAGATATAATTAATTGCTGCAAGCGTTATATGCATTCGCGCAAAATGTACGTGACTCGTGCAAGTTTGCGGAACTTATATTTATCCTTAAATGAAGTTCAATATATTTAACAATAAATTCAATAAATTTTAAATATTTTCAAGCAATATATCATTTATTACAAACGTATATAAAAACACATAATATGAACGCATTCGTGTGACCAGCAGCTTCCTGTAGAAAAATATATATGTATTTTCTGTTCGAAAATTATTATTAAATGTTTAAATGCAAGAATCAGTTGCCGGCATAAATTAAGCGAAAATAAACGATGGAAAACCCCAATAAAAACCATGGGAAATTGTGTAATCAAAACGAATGGATAGGATAGAATTAATTGGAGAAAGAAATATATATATATATATATAGATATATGATATGCCATACAAGCATGTACTTGTAACGCCCTCCTCTTCATGATATACCTATATATACGTGAATCAATAAGAGAAATAGAAGATATAATTATTAATATACCATCGGTTACTTACAATTTTTTATTTATAAAAGTGATGATGATGAAGTTTATGAATGTTCTTTAAGAACAATTTAAGTTTTTGTAAAATACGTGATGTGTGTAAACATAATTGGTAATAGTTGTTTTAAATTATTGCTGGCTTCACTTGTTAGCAAAATAAAATGTAAGAAAATAAACAAAAACAACAATGCAAAAAAAAAAACCTTTTACTTTACTCTTTCTTTCTTTTTTTTTTTGTTTTTTTTTTTTTTTTGTTTCCTTTGTACATAGTGACGGCCATATCGTTGGTACGGTTTGCATTACATTCACCGCCATCATTATTCTCCACATCATCATCGTCATGAATTTTTATCACGATCATGCACACACATACAATTTTTAATTAATGTACATTCATTAATCAAAGAATTCTTGTTCTTTCTTTTTTTTTTTTTTGTTTTTTTTTTTTTTCTGTTTCCTTTGTACATAGTGACGGCCATATCGTTGGTACGGTTTGCATTACATTCACCGCCATCATTATTCTCCACATCATCATCGTCATGAATTTTTATCACGATCATGCACACACATACAATTTTTAATTAATGTACATTCATTAATCAAAGAATTCTTGTTCTGTGGCTGTGCGGAATATAATCACTGCCGTATGCACTGTGTGTGTGTGTGTGTGTGTGTGCACCATCAAGTCATTGTCTAGAAGAGGGATGCAGAAAAAAAGATAAAGAGTTTAAAAGTACATACAATCAAATAGAAAGAAAGGAAAAGGAAAAATTCTCATTCGTTTGGCTTTTTTTCTTTTTTTTTTTTTCTTCATTTGTTTTGAAGTTGAAAAGTGCTGACTTTATTCCACATTCCATCTCCTTTAAGAACAATAGTCATTTTAGTCATTCTATTAATACCCAGCATATAAGTATTAAAAATATTAATTATCTCATCTTATTTTAGTTAAATAAAAGTACTTTTTTTTTTTGTTGTTTTTTAATAAACCAAATAATGTTAAAAGAACCAAATCCAAATCCATTAAGAACGAAACGTTATGTAAATTCAAAAGACTGCAGAAATTTCCAATATTCGACGTTATTTTCGTGTGTTCCGATAACAAAGCAAAAAATTATGGAGGAAAACAGTTGATCAGCGTGAAATTCTATATCACCGCACTCGGTTGGTCAATGGGCTTCTAGCACGACATACAGACGAAACAACCAGAACAACAGAAATAATCCTTTTATTATTAAACTGGCAAAATAGTTGGAGAGTCATGCATGAAGTTCTATCTTGGTATGTGTTTTTTTTTTTTTAAATCAAAACTAAAAAAACAAGATCGGGATTATTGTGAGCGAAGCATCATCCTTTTCATCTGGGTGCGTAAACAAGTAAAGCCACCACATCATTACGTCATCTTGAGCTACCGCGTAATCTAGGAAATAAAAAGCACGACTATGAAATCGGGATATTTTGGTTCAATCCCCAAAGCGGTCTCATATTTGAATTACGATTTGATATTTGGTTTCAATTCCCAGTGCGGTGGATCATACTATAATTACAATTTGGAAAAGTATTCTCAAGGCATTATTGATCGGCAATAAATTTCCAAGACCGCGCTCGCATCTTATCCCTTTTTCTGCACTTATTTCCCCCTCGTTCGTTATGCATTGCAATTTTATCTCCAAGTTTTCAACTCTTTCGGTTTCCAACAAAAGGCAAACCATAGGCAAAACCATGAACACTCCCAGCTGATGTACGAACGGATCGAGTAGATTCAACTCACAATGTAATTTGATAAAGGACAAGGACGTAAGTACAGATAGATAATGAACCTACTCAGATGGTAGATATACACCCTTTATAAGCTATCTAAGGGAATTGCTGTTTGGTATAAAACTTATTAATAAAATAAATAATGGTTTGTGGACTAATTATTGGAGCTTAAATGATACCGTAAATAAACTTACAATTTTGTGCAGGTAACTTGGGTGTTAACCCGCTTACAGCTTTTGAATGAATTTGAGTTGGAAATTTGCATCAAAGCTAAGCAGGATAAGTATTCTTCATAACATATTGAGTAATATTATCAACAAAAGTCTAAAAGAATTATTTTCAATTCTTTTGAATTTAGTTTATAGAACTGTCGCAATTTGATCTAAAATTTACAACATGCCTAAAGTTGATAAGAGTAGAAATGAAGAGACTTCTTAATGAGTTTGATCTGGAACGATATGAAAACTTTTTTAAGTTACATATGCTTTATGTTGTATGTGAGCAAAAATAATTTATTTCTTAGGTGCTTAAATCAATTGCAGGATTATGCATTAAACTTCAATTGTTTGTATGCATGTGTGTGTGTGTATGTGAACATTATAAAGTTACTAAATATTTATATGTGTTGGAGGCGGGTGAAGAGTGATAACTAGATAAATCCAATTAAAACAAGTAAGAAGACTACATTTCGTTTAAGGCGAACGCTTGATACCCCTAACCGCACTTTAAACGAATGCTCTCGAATTGCCAAATAAGTTTTGTTACATGTATTTATTTATTTATATACATGAAATACAGTTTCAGTAAAATAGCTGCATTAAGTAGGGTCTTAAAAATAAATCTTTTGTTAAGCATAGGACTTTGCTTTTATAAAAGACGAAAAATAAAGAAAACAATGAAAGAAAAAAAAATATATGTCTTCAGCAGTTGTTGTTTAAATTTTAATGTTTAACTATATATGTTTAATTATATATGTTGCAAGTAGGAGTTGAATATCTATTCTGAGAGTGTCTTTAAGAGACTAGTTAAGAGACTTTTTCATTAAAATTGTTGTGTGTTAACGTAAATTTCTTAGTCCAAATCAATATGGGTCCTAGGTTCTAAGTTTTTGCTTTTTGTTGGCTAATTTGTGGACGGATAATGCTCATCTTTAAACTGTTTTGTCTGGGTAGTGGCGTTGAACTAAATTTGAAAATATCAAGAGTCAACTTCGTATTTTAGTTTATGTGAATAATGGATGAATAGATAAAAGTCAGTCTTGGTATCTTGAAATGATATTTTCAAATAACATTAAAAAAAAAGAAAAATACGAAATTAAATTTTTATAATCACAAAAGCGCCTTATGCAGCAAATGCTTTAAAGCACGCTTTGATCATCTTTCATGTATCGTATGTAATATAAGCAGATGACCATAATCAATGGAAACTTTTAAATTGATTGAAAATTATTTAAACTTAATGTGTATTGATGTTGTTGTTTTTATTGATGCTGTGGTTGTTGCAGAGCTAATGCCTTTCAAAGCATATAAAAGAGTTAATAAACGACAGATTTATGTTTCGATTATTCAGCAGCACTTTAATTAAAAATACTCGTAATTAAAAGACATCAGATAAATGACGATGATAAAGTAAAAAGACGGTATGCGAATAAGAATTTCATTTATAATTAATGCTGATGTAATGGATATTTATAAAAAAATGGATGATGGTTTGACAATTTTAAAAATAAAACGGGACGATACGTAGAAGCAAGGTTTATAATATTGGGCTTTGCGCAATGCTTGCGCCATGGTTTAATACCTAATCTCTTGGATAATGGTGTCAGAACTCGCGATGCGGTTTGGTGGTGGTTGTCTAGCATTAAGCAATATGTAGAGCAAGCTCCTCAAGGTGCCAAGATACTGAAAGATAAAGTTTCGCGTATATTTCCTTATGATGATTCAGAAGCTCACGCCC
>KK502616.1:375276-400947 GCA_000688735.1 Glossina austeni
AACTCTTGCACATTTTTACTATTAGCAATTAATTCCACAATGACTGAAACATTCCAACTCTTGCACATTTTTACTATTAGCAATTAATTAATTAATGACTGAAACATTCCAACTCTTGCACATTTTTACTATTAGCAATTAATTAATTAATGACTGAAACATTCCAACTCTTGCACATTTTTACTATTAGCAATCAAGTAATGTCTAAAGAAAAATTTTTAAATTTGCAATAGCAAGGGGAGAGATGTTGTCTCTGAACTGAAATAGGAATAAAGACATAATTTATAAAAATGCATTGGAAATTTAAAATTCCATTGGGTCATAAAGGCACCTAAAACAAAGTAAGAACCATAAGCAGACGTAGTATTTATTGCAGCGAAGAAATACGTTATTCTATCCAGTGAAATATAGCACTGAACGTGAATGTTGCAAGCAGAAGCAATAAACAATATATTTTAATTAAAACATATATAAAAATAAAAATAAAATAAAAATAAATAAATAAATAAATAAAAATATGAATTTGTTTCGATAGAGTACACGTCGAAAGTGATACATTAAGCAATGTGCACTTACTTTTATTTACGTTAATACACATGTTAGTTTTCAATCTATTTCGGCTGCCACTTGGATGCTTACATAACATTGTCTCTGCAATTTCGGAACATTAAGATAAAAACAAATTCATTCATCGTGGCATCGATTCGTGAGTTCGAGATTTTTGATTTTTAAATTTTAATTCTGTTAATACATGCGATTTGCGTGAAGTTCCTATTGCTGCTACTCATTGAATATGACCTCACGTTTTAGTTAAATCATGCGCTTACAAATAGGTTATAAAGTTCATGAACATAAACGAATTTCAAATGGCAACACATTTAATATAGGACAGCATGGTATAAATTTATTTCTTTGACGTTTGCATTTGTGTAAGTGTTAGTGTGCAAAATTAAACAAAAAAGAAAAGTTCTCCGTTTCATTGTAATTCTATTTTACATTCAGTGAGTGAAAGTTTCCTGCTCTATATTTGCACTAACAAGCACATCTACATCTACTATAATACATGTCAAGGGTCATTGCCGGACAATTTCTGTCACACTTTGTCTTCTTAATGTATTTTTTCGCTTTGGCTTGAATAAATGAAAAACGTGACATATTTGTGGAAAATTTATTTCCAATTTGAATGACTTGATCTTCTAGACTGTAAGACTAGGCGTAAGGGATAATAATAGCGTCGTACGAAAAAGAAAAACGTTTAACAAAAACAAAAATATATATATATATATATATATGACTTATAATATGTTTAAAGATCCGTCCGTTCTGTTATCAATTTATTATAACATATAAGCGCATTAATATTTGCAAGTTTAATGCCCACTGAAGGCTTGAAGGTAAGGCTGGTTTGGTTGGTTACGAAATATGAATGCAGTAAGCAGACGTTTGGCCTTGCTGTTGGTATGTGGCCGATTTTAAGAATATGTTTAAAAATTTCATAAAATATCATAAATGTTAGTCTTTATTATGGTCAGAGCTTTTGATTTTCGTTTCTTTTCCATTTCTTTTCTTTTTCTTTCCATGCTTCTCTCTAACCGTCACCCTCTTGCACGTATGGGGGACGTCAGCAGAGAGATTAGTTCTATTTAAATATATTGTGCGGACTCAAAGTCGAACTTCGCACGTTCTCCCCGTCTCGGTGGGGGGAGTGTTATGCCAAGTTAGTAATAAAACGAGCTAAGTGATATGATATATATTTAGTTGACCCCGATCCAAAAGCAGCTATTTTCTGATTGAAGTACGGTAAGGTTGGCCAAAGGCAACCTTGAAGGAAGTATAAGTGAGGTGACTTTCTCAATCTTTTCGAGTCGAGGGATACACGGTTTTCGTTTTGTTATTTTCTTCTTGATTGGGGAAACAATGTGTGAGCAATTGTGCTTTGGCGAGCAACCCTAAGTTAGGTTATAATTTTTCTCGTCATTTCTTTGTAGCGTTATTGCTTTAATCTATTTTAAGTTATTTTATTTTATTTTACTCATTGCTATTTAATTTAATTTATGCAAGCTTTGCGTATTACAAAACTCTACCCCAATTATAATAACCTAGTTTAGCACAAGTGTACCTGTAAACAATAACCTATATTTAATAACCTAGCTTAATGCAACTGTAACTGTAAGCAATGACCTACATTATGCATTAACCTCGATCAGCGTAAGCACAAATAAGTTACGGTACAAGTTTACCTATAAGCAATAATCCAAAGATCAGCAGACAGTAAGAAATCATCAATAAAGTGAAACACAACAATTAAATAAATATTTAACAAACTAATGTATCGTGTATGACTACATCTTGGTCGACGTGCTGAACCTCAGCACATCTCGATCTCAATTTGATGCTTCACAGTGTGCATACTTGTATATTCCCACTGCTACGCACAGAGTCGAACCTTAAAAAAGGTGAAACTTGTGGTAGAGGCATTTCTGCAGATCGTCTTGTCCAACTGTATCATTTAAATGCAGAAGCTTTCGGGCACACACGGATTTGTTGTACGCCTTCCCAGTAAATGTGATAACTTCGGTTTTCGTAATGTTTGTTCACAGGGCTAGAGATATGATTAGACTTTCGGTCAAACAACAACCTTCCAACCCAATCTTTAAGTTACCAAAGCCAGCATATAAGCGTCCTGGTTATAGTGTTCACGTATAGTGTCACTTGTAGTGTTCAGCGACATATGTCGGAAAAAATGGCACGATCGGGCAGATGTAAATATTAGCCTTAATTATGGCCTTTTTTTTAAAAAAAAACGTTTATTTCAAGAGAAAGGTAAAAAATAATTTACTAATATCGTCATATTTTTAAAAAATTTTTTTTTTTTTAAAAAAAAACGTTTATTTCAAGAGAAAGGTAAAAAATAATTTACTAATATCGTCATATTTTTCCCATCTCTCAGCCAGACCAGGTATTCTGTGAGAGCGCGATCGCTTTTTGTAAGCTGGCGCCCACTTTTTAAGTACCGTCTAGGAGAAGGCCTCACGAGGCCTCATCGAAAAGGCACCGATTGAACCCGCATCTTGTCACAAGATGCTTTCTTTAATGAATGCAATCACGTGGGGAACATGTTCGTGTTCAGCGCTGATAGCGATTCTTGGACGGGTTTTAATATTTGCGACCGAATATCATCATAATGTAAAGTCATGATATCATTGCTCTCAGCTTGCTACTTACGTTTAATTACATCAGTTGCTGTTGGTTTCATTCGTTTGGAGCAAACTACAGCTCACCTGAATAATAAACATTCAGCTGAATATAAACTACAGCTGAATAATAAACATTCTGGCGGTTCGGCTCTATCAACGGCGTTAATAATTCGCACATGATTTTTTGGGCACAGCTTATAATAACGCCTCAATTGTTTGTCGCCAGCCATAATTTAGTATCCTTGGTATTTAGCAGAATTAAATCAAGCTTCCCCCCAATAACCCCAACAAATTGCTTTCCACGTTGTCCTGGGGTAAACTACACTTTAAAGCTGAGGTGCATGCATTTGAGGTAATCGACATTTTATGAACATGTACAGAGAAAATAGTGTTATATCTTATGAGCATCTGCCGGAATTAATTTCTAGGCTAGCTATGATAATTTATTTAGATACGAGGGCATCGAGGGCTTGAAAAAGTGCTTTGTGAGTTTTATACTTGCTTTGAACGTTAAAAACAAAATTTTATGGTTCGGTGAAAATTCGAGAAAGTAGCCTTAACAACATTAATATATATGTTTAAGCCGACTCACGATTAATATCAAGATTTCAAGATTTAAGCGGTAAAATTTAGTCTTAGCATTTCGAGTTTAGGGATTTGGAATCTAGGGTTTATCCAGAGTATACATTTTATGGGTAAAATAATAAAGCTAGACACTAACAAAGTTAAGATTAAATTTACAGTTCAAACGTTGAAAAAAGAAAATCTTTTCTTTAAGTAGTTTACAAGAAAACCCAAAGATTTATTGCCTTAATTCCAAGTTCCGAGCAGATATTGTGAAAAAAATCACATCATGTTTACTACAGGTATTAAAAACCAACTCCAATTGGACCTAAATAGATTTCGTGTCATGTGGAAAGCATTTTATTTACCTGGATAACCTACGCCATTCTGCTTTTACTGTAACCCTTGTTTCGCAAGATGTTATGAAAACTCCCTTCGCTAAAATTTCAGATTTTTATCTGAAATATCGAATGGACCGGATGGATCGGAATCTCAGGTTTTAATAACGTTAACCAAAGATAAAACCTAACCGAGCATAAGCTAAAGAAAGACCCTACGACATGTCAATCAAATAAGTGATGACAAACAAAACTATCCACATGTTATAAAAACCGTCGTAGAAGTCGTCTTTAGGACTTTCAAAAAAAAAAATGAAAAACAGAAAAAAATTGGACGTTATAGGCGAGTTGGCTTCGCTTAATACATTTTTTCATTTATTTAGGGCCTTTTATGTAAGAGGATTCAAAGAGTAGAGTAACGGGTCCCAAATTTGGAAAGATTAATACTTTGTTATTATTCATCTGTTACGTGAAATCGCGAGATGTTAGAAATGAGACCGTCCGATTTTTCACATCATTTTAATACGCCGAAGTACTATTACTTACTGCACTTTGTCGAAAATTTTTTGAAAACTTCAATTTTTTTTTTATATGACGGTTGCTAGAATATTACGTAGAGGGTTTTCATAGAAATATTGTGATCCAATCCATTTTCAATAAGCTTCGTACCTGACTTAAAAAGCGTCAGCGAAAATGTTGTAAAAATGATTCTAAAATTACGAGCTATGAACACAAAATGGCGTCGGCAGACATTGGGCTAATAAATCCAATAAATCGACTCAGAAAACGATTGTGAGCACTGAATGGTTGGCCTGGGTGTTAGGTAATAAAGATAAATGAGTAGAACATTTTTTTTTAAATTTGGGAAACCGTTTTAAAATCGGCAAACATTGTAAGAACGATCAGTGCTTTCAATACTGGGCGATATAAAAGATCTCCGCAGTTTTCTGCCACTAGATGGTGTACCGGGCAACATTCATTTGATTTTCCTCAAACGAACATGTGCTTGGAAGATAATTTTCTAACTCTATACTCGGGTTCCTCATGGCAGCGTGTGCGCCGACTTCGGCACCGTATGTTGCGAGGATTATTAGCCTCGGGGTGTTCGAGTGTTTCACACTCCGTGTGCCATCGGGCACCGTGGGGTCAAAACATTCACGGTAGTGTACCCACGTTAAACCCTCAGAGACATCTATACTCGTGTAAAAAGTTATATCGATTTGACAATAAGTGCAATATCTGAAGAAATACGATATGTGATGCTTTTCTACTATAAAAAGGTAAAATACGTAAAAAAATTTTGAAAAATTTCGTGAAATGTACGGTGAGAATGCTGTGAGTGAACGAAGGACCCAGGGATGATTTGCTTGATTCCTTTCCGGAAACTTTGATGGCAAAGATGCGCCTCGCTTTGGTCGGCCAGTCATTGATAAGCCCTTGCAAGTTTGCAATTGGGTGGAGCAAGGCCGGGACGTAAGTTGTCAGGAAATAAAGGAGACACTAAACATTAACCACATGACAGTTTGGAATCATTTGAAAAGAGCAGGCTGCCAAAAAAGCTCGAAAGAAGACCAAAAAGTCGCGGAGATCTTTTCTATCACCAATTTTTTTTTCGAATCTTAAGTATTTTTTTCGGAAACGGACTGCCGTGACTTTTTATGAATATGATATGAAAGTGAAATTTAGACCGATATTATAAAACTGGCCAAACTCTTTTGGCCAAACCAATTTGATACAGTACCTCTTACTATAATCAAATCGTTCGCAATGCATTCATATATTCGATCATTCGATAAGATTTGTTTAAGAGTCTTTCAGTGATAATTTTCAAGATTTACAGCATTTTCTTTTTACTTTTTTATTAAGACAATTTTTTTGAATGCAACAACTTATACCCAAAAGGTCATTTGTTGTTTTTATTTTACACTTTTTTTCCGGTTGCGGTCGAAAAGGTCATGCATTGTTGCAAAGTAGGGGAAGAAGGGATTGCGATGTTTTTGTTTTATTCACTTTATTGGATTTTTATGCGTAACAGACATCACACCGAATATCTTTATTATTTATTATCTTTTGTTGCTGCGTTTCTGTTTGTCTCATATATTTAGCATGTTTGACAGTTATTGCATCCATTTAAAAGGAAGCACGTACACGCATATAAAGTAACCATTTATGCGCATCTTTTATCCTGTTGCTATTCTATCTATTGAGGAATGCGAAGGAGCAGAATATGAAACTGGAAGGAAAAATTAATGTAAAATTATGGTCTGTTCGTTCGTATCCTACGTCAGTATTAACGCTAACTAAAATCTTAGTTATAAAATTTCTGTTAATTTAATTGTAAACATATATCATGTGCTGTTAGCATCACAATGGATAAGCGTATGTACGCTACTGAATTGCAACGTGTATGGATGACTTCAATGCAAAAAGAAAAAAGAAAAAAAGAAAATGTAAAACCCTCATAAAATACGCCAAAGCACATATATATATATAGTAGTACACCCACTCATCCAGTAAAGACTAGAAGAAGAGAAAAGACGGAGAAAGAATGGAAAAGGGATTATACGAAACCCACGAGTCAAGACCAACTTATTATTTATGACTTGTGTTTTTTCCTTTTTTTAGGTTGCAGAAAACAACAACCAAAGTTTCAACGGAAGACCAGTGAGAAAAACGAAATAGAAAAAAGAGGTAAATAAATAAAAAACTCAAAAAAAAATAAAAATATATACTCGATTAGACCGACTCTTTGAATATCTATCGTTTGCTTATTTTAGTTAGTTTTGAAAATAAATGTTTGCAAAAAAAGTGTGTGTGTTTTAAATTGTTGCACGGTAAGCGTAATATGCTTGGTAAGTAAGTGGGAATATAATATTGTGTGATAGGTGAGCTATTTCTTATTCATAATATAACATTTTTATTTCATTATAACGGGCACATTAAATATAATATAAAAAGAGCTTGAAGCTCAGTGCAATAAGGCCCCAATAGCTGTGAGCTTAAAGGCTAATTGACAAAAAACTTGTTGAGGTGAAATTGTGCGTTGCCCATATAAGGCCATCTTTGCTGACAATTTACTTACATTGCGCGAAATACGCGTTGCGTTACTTGCTTGAAGTATGATTTTGCGTAAACGTCATTTGATCTACTGATCGACGAAACGGTTTGTATTTCAGAAACTTGAAGAAAAAAAAGTCGGCGAAATATTATATAGCATAGCAATATAGCACCATAGAGGATGAAGCGGTGATTAGCTAAATTTTCATTCCATACATAGAACTTTGTGTAAAAAAAATTTTTTTAAAGTTGATTCGTATTCTTTTGCCTATGATGTCTTCTATTGATTGATACGGGAGCTTGTGGCTCAAGGGACCGGAGAATGTGGGAGAAGTTGTAATTGCGACAACTGCACTGATTGCAATGTTACGCCAACGATTACTACAATAATAAAATGAACAGAAAATTGTCAAGCAATTAGTCATTCTATCGTGGGCTTCGAGCAGCTGCTTGGGTTGTCTGATAAGTTGCTGACATTTGAAAATTACCAGTAGAAATAACTGCCTTTCTGGGACATCATACTTTTTCTACTGAACTCCAATTTTAGATATCCGCAAAGATGCCAAGTTCTTTCGGCATTGCTGCATGGGATGGCTAGTTAACAGACAAGTCCAAAGAGCTAAATGCTTCTAAATTTCGCCAAGCCAGCGAAAATTTCAAATTATTCTAAAGGAACTCGAGTAAATGGGGCCTATGCACGTAAATTTCATCAACCTGCAATAATTAAGAGCGATAAATATCTAATAGCCCGATAGCATTTGTAAAGACTTATATGCAGTTTCAAAACCCTTTTTTATAACATAATAAAATACTAAAGTATCCAAGTCTAGCACCACTTTTTGCTCTTAGTATTCATTCATTCATTCAATTCAATTCATAATAAATTGTAATTACGAACAAAGATTGTTTATTATACCCTACCTGGTTAGGGTGTATGCACGAATGTATCCACAACGACTTGAAATAAATACATCTTCTATAATGCCAATCAAGTTAAGCATAGTCGTCATCTGCCAGCATATATGTCTGCTTGTCCTTGAACGCATTTTTCTGCTCATAGCATATGTTGGTAAACTGGCAAGTTATGGTCTAAGGACGATTGCTTTGAAAACGGATCGGACAAGTTTTGCAAAACAACTTTCCATTTTTATTACTTCTTCAAAAAAATTGTTTAAAAACATTATGACATACTAAAGGAAAATGGAAAGTCTGTGGGGAAGACGCCGTGGTTGAATTGCCAGTTAGAAAGAAATTCGTACAAAGTAATGATTCGAGGTATAAATATCGTGTGTGATAAGTTTACACTACTTAGTTATGTTTTTCGCATATCTTCCTACATAAGAGTTTTTCATAGAAATAAAGAGTTCTCAACTTTCATATAGCTATAGGTTTTCATTTCTGGTACATCTTATGTGTTTTATGGTAGCACAATTTTCCATCAATATTTTTTTTTTAGGTGAAATGTTATTTGGCATTTCCAAGTGGAGTATGGCTCGCAAAGTCATTTAGACCGATGACATCTTTTACTCTAAAGATAACGTGCAGAGCGGTCCAATTTATCTTAAAGCATCTCTACATTTTCTCTAGTATTGATAGGTAGAGTCGTCTTGCTCATGGAATTTAAAAGTGATCGTGATTTAAATCCATTTTTTTGGCCTTAGATTATTGCATAATTATATTAAATTAATTAAATTGTATAAATAAAAAAAGCTTTTAAAAATTTCAGCCTTACCAGCCATTGGCTTAGCTAAAATTCTAAATGGGCGGCTTGTAAATACGTTTTGATGATTCTAATCTGTGCTTCTCTGAATGTTCTTAAGTAGGTGATGAAATGAATATATCTTCAACTTCTGAATAGTAGGTCACTGATGACCAGTGAGACTCGGCTCATTTTCAACGTAATATTATTCATTCTGCATTGTATGTATGTATGCCTTACGGAAAATGCAGACCGTCATCGTTATACAATAAACAAGCGTTCGGTTGTGTTAGCCATCATTCATTCTACACTTGGCCCTATTTGGATGGTCGGTTAACTAACCAGTGGAGCCATCAAAATGTCGAGTAAACAAACTCAACAATGCATTGTAATTAACGCTTGTAATAAGATCACGATTAAGTATAACTGAGACTGTATATGTGTATGTGTATGTGTATGCTCTCGTGTTCGTACGTATATATAAAGAAAAATGTGTGTGCAAGTTTGTGCGCTTATTAATGCATAAAACCACAACATCAAGGAAAATAATGGCAGCTGTAGCGGCAGTTGCTCAAGATGAAGTAAGTCGGCCAAATAGCTTTAAATGAGCAAGTGCGAAAGAGAAAGGCAGTGTGAATAAATTTGTTCACAATTTTCTTTTGCGTTCTTTTTCTTTTGTTCCGTTTTTTTTTTTGCCCACTCTTTTATGCAATTTTTTAAATAAAACATTAGCCAATCTTTAGATATGTGTTTGTGTGTGTGTGTATAAGTGTGTTTGCTATTGGAGTACTTGAATAGCTCTGTGTTCATGGTCGCACACATAACTAACTGCACGGTTGCGTGAAAATGTTTTAAAACATGACACCAACACCATCATAATAATTTCAATGTGGTTATAGTGAAATGTTGGATGCGAAAGATATCTCGAAACGAGAGAAAAAGTGAATTAAATGAAAATTTATTTTTCTTTTGTTATTAACCGCGTATACGTCTGTGGCTATGCGAGCGTTTGTATTTGTATGCAGTATTCTTATGAAAACAAGAAGCTCAAAATGGAATTAATATATGAAAGTTTAATTAATTTAAACGTTTACATTACACACAAATGTTTTTGCGTCTTATCGGTTTTTGCATTGCTCATAGAGTTTTTTTTTTTTTTTTTTTTCGTATGAAACTGGGCTAAAAGTGCGATTATTAAATGTTAAATCGAACTTCTGGTACTTATTCTGGTTCGTTGTTATATCACCAGGACAGAAGTCTGTATAAAAGTAGGGGTTGCGAAAAGTTAAAAAGTTTTCTGTTCATGTCAAAGTCCTTTCTCTCTCTCACTTACAAAATTTCTACGTAATTTGTCTACTTTGACAGCGCCTACGAAAAACTAAGCTCCCGTTCTCCATTTAAGCTTCTTCTGTGTCCTGCGAAAATAGGTAAGTTCCCGTTCGTATTTCATATTCGAAGTCTTCGCAACTTTTGTGCGCATTCTCGTCTTTATTAGGCCTCTACAGAGCTATGGTTCGGTTTTGGAAGCTATCACTCACTCCTTTTTGCTAAACGTAGATCATGCCAGATGCGGTGATGAACATCTAATTGATTAGAGTATTCATTGACTTGCCAATCTTGCTAGGTGCTGTTACTCCTTAAAACTTAGTCGGGACAGATTTAATTATGATTTCGGTAATCCGTTCTCCGTATTACATAAAAATTGTAATGAAGTAAGAAATTGTCATTTATATGCCACCTACGTTTATAATATCAATGCGGTTCAATTAAATTTTACAATATTTCTTCTTCGTTGTTTGATGCGTTTAATCCTGGCCAAAAGTATTTGTTATCAATTTGCTTCTAATTTAAAAGACTTCTGGGATCATTTTATTGAAAACACTTTCGCAAAATTTCCTGCCTTGACGAAGTAAAAATTGAAAGACTCCCATATCTTAACAACGGAGTAGGATTTTGAGTCGATTATTGCTGTCTGGGGTATTTGCTTTTATTATGCAACATGTTCCTGTCTTGTAAAATGGAACTGGAAATTCCCATTAATTTTGTATCGCGCCTTTACATTTATTGCTATGCTAAGTGTAAGGCATTTGTACTTGCATAACAAAAATGCTACTATATGCACGTAAGCACGTGAATCTATTCATATTGGTTTTCTTAGCTACCACATGTGCTTCGAACGATGTAGCTTTTGTCAGGCTTTTTTCATTTTTTTCTTTTGTTTTTCAATCACTATTTCACGTTAGTTAATACTTTTGCGAGAAATAAAAATGAATGAGAAATGAAACTGGCATCAAATATTAGCGAGAGTATATATGTGCGTTGTGTAAAGCATGTAGCGGTTTTCGAAAGTGGTACTATGAGAAGCTCTATTAAGCCTCATTAAGAAAAAATATAAAAGCCAACGCATTGCTTGCTTGGGGATCTAATGTCGCAAAAGGAGAAGAGCATTTGGCCGTCGCGTCTGCGATAAGATTTGACTTATCTTTCGAAATTGAAAGAGCGGAGACGACCAAGTACTGGTATAGTTTTCTACATAAGTCGCGTAAACAACTTTGATTAAATTGATTCCATTTTTTACGGCAAAATCACATCTCACCCTATGGGTTACAAGCACTTGGCAACTGCAACACTGATTGTATGGTGGGTGCGAAAACCCGAAAAAAAATTCTTATACATATGCATCTGTATATCACATGTATTTGCAATATCAGGAATTTGTATTATTTGTAGTTTTTATTGCCCATAGACACACGAAAATATATTCGAACTTAGAATTTGAGAACAATATGTTTGTTTAGGTTTGGAAAAAACAAAAAAAGGAATGAAAAAACAAATCAATAGCGTAGTTAGCTTTTATTTCGGGTGTTAGTGTAGAATTTCAATTTACATATGTGTATATATATTTGCATATACCTTATGGTGAATATATATATATATATAAAAATAAAACAATATAAAATTCGGGATTCTTCACTCGACCAAAAATATTTAAATTGGAAACTAAAACTGATTGAAATTTTTCTCACCTTTTTTTCGGTAATCAATTTTTGAATTTATATACATATGTTGGTATGTTTACGCTTGCGCCGAAAAAGAAAAGCAAAATATGAGAAGGAAATTTTTTTTTTTGAAATTTTGAAAACTATTGCAACACATTCCTTCCTCGTCATGGCAAAGGAAAAGTAATTCGTATTGCGTAACCTAATGCTTTCCATTGTGATTGTATTTTAAGCGATTGTTTCAATATTTGTTCGCAATGCTGTTATTATTAAATATTTTATCGCAAAGCTAATATAAACGTAAATACTTCTGTTGTTTAATCCCATGTGCCATATCCTAGCAATGCAACTCATTCGCGATTATTTTCATTCGTTAGTAAGTCAATCAAGGAAAATCTCTAATCGTATAATAAAATCCCCATATTTTTATTCTTTACACATACCCGATATCCTTATGCAAGTGAACGCATTCATGTATACATTCGTTTGTATATATTCGTTTGTAACAATAAGTAGCAAGTGGAGGCATCGGTCCGGTTTTGAACGAATTGCGGACACCAATCAACTAAAGAACTAAACTAATTAGTTTCTCATAAAATGTTGGCGGATAGGATTTATCAAATTTTTAAGTGGGTTCCGGTAATAGTCACTGTTAAGAGGCCGACTTTGTTAGTTGAGGACAAAATTACTATAGCAGGCGAATGCTTTTCGACCTAGTCTATAGGACTCAGCTCCGAAGCTGTCTTCTTGTAAAATTACTCTCTCAGTGACACCATTTTAATCAGGACCTGGTTCGGAAACATAGATGAATAGAAACAACAGCCGACGGAAAGACAGGTAAACGCAATGAAAAGCTTGCGACAAAATGGGACGTAAATGAACGGACGTAATGGCAGATTCCCATTAAAATTTAATGGTGGGCGAGCGGTGGAACAGAGGAGTGAAAGGATACCAACGAAGAAGCATGGTGGAAGGACGTGGTGGAAGGACGTCATAGGAAGAAGATAACAAATAGATGGAAAGACTTACGAAAGGAGAATGGAGAGAAGGAAACGCGGGGAGACGGAAGAAGGCAGGAAATGAAGATAGATAGGGACGGAAGGAAAAAAGCGTGGCAAAAACAATTAATAAACTTAACAATGTTGGATAAGGGATTAAAGTTTCCAAGGATAAACAAATTTAAGTACAAATAGTCAGAAATGGTGGAAAGGCACAGAAGAGGAACTGATCAACAGGACATAAAGATGTAAAAGTGCAATAGTACGGATAGACAAAAAGAGCAGGAAGAGATGTGGAAAAAATATAGAAGTGCGCTCGCGAACTGATAAATACATGACTCGAAGAATACTCTGAAGAGCGTAAATAAAACAAAGTAGGAACCATCGGAACGACAGCTGGCCGTATGAAAGAAGCTACATGCCACAAATATATCCTTTACAGAAAATAGAATGTGCGATACTGCTGTTCACAAACGGAATAACGAAATTGTGTAAACTTTATGTGAGTGCATTGTCATTGATCATTGCTTGACACGCAAAAGTATTGCAAGCAACATTATACTGGCAGTTAGTAGCATGCCATTGAAACTCTGCACACGGAGATAAATTCTATTCGCTAAGAAATAATATGTAGCCACTAATTCTTTACTATTAAGACTCCACTGTGTACGCGCTATTAAAGAAACGAGTATAGAAAATGAAATGTCCGACTAAGTAAGACAATAGCTGCAGATATAGAGATAGAAAAAAGAGAAGGGCCAAAATGCAATTGAAGATAACCGTACGTGTGAGTTAAATGTGTGTTTTAAATGGGTATCATTTAGTCGGTCATATTGGTAGCAATATTATTGGCGTTTTATTTTCAATTTTATGCGAATTAATGTTAACTGAAATATATAGCAATCAAATCTACCATTAAAAAGTATAAATAACAAGAGAAAGAATTATTGGGTTGGTGGTCACTTGCAGCTTTGAAGTGATTTAAAAAAAAAATACCGACTGACTTGACTCTCTGGCTGTTCTGCTCTAAATATTTTTTCTAATAAATGTTTATTAAGAAGCTGTTCGTAGAGGTTGTCAGAAAATTAATACAAGATGACGTCCAAGGGTTTCTTCTTTAAAATCTCAGGAAATCATTAGGAAAATAATTTCACTTCATTTTATTGAATCTACATTCATTGTGAATTATTTTGGTAGATTTAAGAAAGTGGTTACTGGCTTATGATGCTTGAGTTTACGATAAAAAGTGTTTGCCGAGATCTTAAAGTCTGAAGTCTTGGTGCAAACTGTATTGAGTGGGTAGTCTCAACATATCAAAAAACGAACAACAAACTGGCACGACTTTGTTACTACCAAGACTGTGCAAAAGACTGACAGAAAAAAGACAAAAACAGTTCAACTCATTGGATTTTGAGCCGTCAGTAAGTCAAAAACAAGAAAGAGTTTTTTTTTTTTTTTGCCAATTAAAACGATCAGAGGAGGAAAAGCAAAGTCACAATTATATAAGTGAAAGATGAACAATTGTTTAAAAATGATTACTTTAGGATGAGTAATACAAAAAATTTGTTTAAAAATACTTATCATAAAAATGAATAAAAATAAAATTTGGTTTAATTCTAACAGAAAAAAAAAGGAATGTAACAATAATGCCTGCGGCCTAAGCGGCAAACATGGTTTCGTGAGGATGATGTGTGCGTGTGTGTGTGTGTGTGTGTGTGTGTGTCAGCGAGTGAGTGTAACCTTGGACAGTGACTTAATGCACCAACAAACACATAACCAAACACTAACTGGCAAGAGATCAGTACAGATTGACAATAGGACCGTTAATTAAATGTAAAGCGACAGTGACTTTGAAGGGAAGCATTCTATATATATATATATATATATATATATACATTGCTCTAATTTATTTTTGTTTTTTGTAAACGCAACTGAACTAGTCAGGCAAAGCCAATTGCAGCCCCAGCTCAATGTATTACAGCGTTCGCTATCATACATCATATTAAGCGCATTTCAGAACAACCTCATTAGTATCCTGAAAGTCTTTCATTCCTGTAGTCCGACAGATCGGAGTATCGGATGTATAACACACAATTACCTCTTGAAAATAAAATATTATTTAGTTGGCTTAAAATGAATATAAATAAAATTAAAATATTTATAAATTAACTTTTTGCAAAAATATTTCTAAATTTAGTTTAGGCAAACGACAGGCTGTATGTGTTATATTTATCGATTTACGCTCTACGTTTTTCAGTGAAGAGGATAACATGATATTTATTGCGCATGAAAACGAAAATTAAAATAAATGCAAAAAAAAAAAAGCAAAAAAAAAAAACCCCATTTATCAGTTTGTATAGCACGGGAGGATATTTGAAAATTTTCATTTTAATATTATATTGATAAGCGTTCATTATGTAATATATCGTGTTTCACAAAAAAAAAAAATACATGCTCACGTACTCTAGTATATGCGAATTTGTATTTCTATGTGTAAATATAAATACGAAACCCATAGAAATGGAAAGAACATTTATCAAAAAATATCTTTCACTAAAGCACGTGTTGTTGATATTTAGAAAAAAGAAATTTTTTTTTTATATTAATAATCTATCTGTTTTTTATTGCACTTCTTTTATATACGCAAAAACACTTATATATGTAAAAAAATAAAAAAAAAAATATAATTCAGATATTATTAAAGTGTTTAATTTTCATTTATAATTTATATGATGATTATTAATATTGATTGACGTCTCTTGCCGTCTTACTTGAATTTCATAGAACTAAACATAAAGCAGAACTAAGCAGAAAAAAAAAAACAAAATTATTTCCAACTAAATCTGGTTCATTCCAAGGAAACTGACATTAGAGTAAATAGTATTTTTCCTTGTGTCAGGGTTGAAACGAAAGCACTTTTCACTGCAAACTTCCGTTTTTAATGTATTGTCTCGTAACATATTTAGGCTGCTTGCACAGTTTTCTCTAAGAACTGCTTTGAGTGCTTTAAATATAAATATAAAATTTTTGAGCAAAACTTAAACTCAAAAAAAAGCAAAAAAAATAATTGAAAACCAAAGGACATTTCTGTTTACAGTTTCTAAGATTTTTTTATGAAAATTCAAAAAATTTATATCTGTAACTGTTGTTGTAGTATAACTACTTTCAGACTTGGGTATAAAATAGATGAAATCTAGTTAGATCTAAATTGTGTTAGAAAAACAATAGTGCGTCAATCCTTCCACGCTTTATGCAAGTTGTACTAATATATTTCCAGGTTTTTTTTTCTACTCTAACTTGAAATAATGTTTCGTAAAAATAAAAAAAAATAAAGGGAATAAAATAAAGAAGGATAATCACGTATCTTTTGAATAACATTCGTTCGCGACGAAGACGAAAATGGAAATTCGTTTTGATTTGATTCACGTCATCACTTTCATGTCATGCTATCATTCGTGTGGAACGAAAAATCAGAGGAAATAAGCAAATAACAGATGCTTGCATATATTTTGGCCCTTTTTTCACTTGAAGAAGGCATTTATTAATTAATTCATTTATTTTCTATCATTTTATGCAACTTTCTCTCATCGTTTTGTCAATATGGCGATACCGGTATTGGTTTGGCAGCGATACAACCATCGATCCACAATCCCACTTCTTCAACTTTATAGAGCTGCGTCTCAGCCATGGCATAACTGCATCGATCTGAACAAGCAGTATGTCTGGCGAGTATGCTGGGGATGGCAGAATTTCCCATTCGAGCCGCAACAGTGTATCCTTGACAACCCTTACAAAGAAATGGCATTTTCAGTAAATTCGTGTGACAGCCATTTTCCCTTCTCTTGGATCTTTCCCATCGTATATACGCGTCCAGAAACAGTTGATTCGTCAGCTGCCAAGCTGCTCAAANGTAGAGCGCGACAGATCGATAATGCTACAATATAAACAAAAATGGAAAAAGCGGATGTTGCGCGTTTAATACTGTAGGGTGTAGAGTGGATTTCGTTTTTTTAATTTTTTTAAAAATGGAGACAAAGAGCATTGAATATTCGACATCAACCGATTATAATGTTTTTGTACGGCTGCCATATGTTCTTATTACAACGATTGTAACAATGTTTCAGTGAACTCCGAACCGATAATACATTGGAAATATAATTGTTCTCCAATTGTTCTGGAAGATATAGAAGAAGACCCAACATAAAAGTTGTGCTTCGATCTTTATTAATACTTTATTAATACTTGATGTGGAATTGAATAGAAAAAAGAAAAAGTTCTAAGAAAAAGTAAATGAAAGCAAAGCTTTTAAAAAAAGCTAAGTAAAGTCTCCGACTTGATTTTTAAAGAAGAAAGCAAGGCTTTTAAAAAAAGCTAAGTAAAGTCTCCGACTTGATTTTTAAAGAAATACGCAAAGTACTGTCTTCGCTCAGTTGAAGACTACAGCGAAACGTTTGCTAACAAGAGACCAAACGCTACTTTTCACTTAAACAATTAAAATAATGCTAATGGAAACATTTATTACAAATCTTAAAAAAAAAAAAAAAGAAAAGTAACTACGAATGAATTTATGAAATGGAAGTTTTGCTAAAAATTTTCATAAGAAAAGGAAGATAATTAAAATTAAATAGTGTTTAGATTTATATTATATGTCGAAAGTAGAATAGTGAGATTGCATTTCAATGAACTGATTCATTAACTATTATGACGTTGCTTGGTTAGCGATTACGTTGCGTGGAAAGCAATTCAAGTGAACACATGCTATAAGCAATAGAATCACCTTTTCTGCAGATACGTACGCAAATGCGTAAGTACAGATGTATGCTGCATAAAGAAAATGTGATGTGGTGCATATAATTGATATGAAACACAATAAAAAGTCCATACATGAATGTCTTCATTGTTGACAATTGCTTAAGTGTAATAAGCCCAGAAGGTGAATAAGTCGAGGACAATACCATTAAAAACGAAAGAGTAAACGAACCTCATCTTTCCTTTTCTTACTAACCATCAAATGCACGTTTTTCTTTATTTTTAATAAAAATATTTTAAAAGCAAAAAAAAAAAAAAAAAAAAAACTGGATTCTATTGAAAACATATAACAACGCTGTGAAAGCAACATCTTACGTAAAGTCGTAATAATCCTATTAAATAATTCCAATGCACATGTTGCACGCACTTCAGGTGACTTGTGTAAGCCGCTTCTAAAATGTTGCACAATTTATAAATAATGTCACTTAGGAAAATGTATTTTTCCAGATTCTTGAATATTAGAGTTTTATACCTGAAGCGTAAAAAAAGTAATTTTGTTATTCAAGTTTTTCAGCCGATCGATATTCAATATTCAATAACAACTGAAATAAAGAATGAGGCGAGAAGGCGAAGAAGTCGAATGGAGTAAAAGCTTATTAGGCACTTTTATTCGAACCGTGTTATGTTAGCCCCTCTGCCCATTATTGTAAAAATAAAAACAAAAAAAACAAAAAAATTTTATTGTAGTATTTCGAAGGTCGGAAAGGCGAAGTAGATAGGAGAAAATAAGAACCACTTGGAAATCCTGGAGTAGAGTAACAAGTTGTAGATACAACAGTGGAACGCCTAGGATTTAACCTGAACTTACAAGCCGGTCCATCAGGAATAAGTTGGACGTTTCGGGGACCTCACTACAGTCATAGCTACTACTTTTATCTAAGCAGGTTTCTTATCGACCTTCGCCGATAACCAACACATGAGAAAATTTGTGCATTAAGGTTTTTTAGGTTAGTTGGCCGAGAATATCAATTCTCGAAATGTTACAGCAACATATTTACTGGAAAGATTAGTCGATCCATTCGAAAACATTTTTGACCGCTTCTTTTCTAAGTATTATGTTTTCATTTTTTTTTCTTTAACACTAATCATACCAACACTTAATAAATGATGCCTATTCTACCGTACGGGGGTCAAACGACCAAATGTGGTAGACAACAGGTATACGACAGGTATTACCTAACATAAATTAAACAAAAAGAAAATATAANTTTGCCCCGATATTGCAACAGACACACGTTATAACACACACACACACATTTTTATTCTACAAAAAGAGAAAAAGCCCCTACGTCCCGGCAATATTATAGATGATGGAAATTTAACCTATTTTTTGTTTTTAGTCGTTTTTAGGATAGGGTATAAAACGTTCGTTTGCAGCCGAATCTAATTTTCTCACCTGCATTTTTTGTTTTTATTTCTTTTTTTGTACAAACGAATAAGGACTTAAACCCAGTTAAGCGGAAAATCAGTATGGCAGAGACCACTAATCCACGCTGCGGCTCCCCTGGGATCGATTGGGACTTTCCCTACATAATTAATAAGTTTTAGCCTGCCCGAGAGGAAAGCCTAGACGGCATAGACTGCTAGCCCACTCATGGGAGACTGTTGACTGGAAATATCTTGGCTTTACCTATGAATTAAGACAGTATTGCAGAGCCTGCTAATCCATCGCATTGAAGTTCTGCTGAAATATATTAAAACTTCCTTAATTTAGTGAACTGAAAGGAAAACCTGAGTGGCAGAGACTGCTTGTCCACCACCCATAGGGTTTACCTCGAAGCGTTGTAAGGCCCTATTGAGAGAGAACTCAGCATGAAAGGCAATGCTAATCCGCCAATCTGAGTTCCCTTTATAGCAGACGAAAATCTTCTTAACTTAAGGAACCTACAAACCACGACTTTGCGTAACTTGTTTATTACCGTGTTTGTTACGTTCATAAGTAGCTTTAGGAGACAATGAATGTATGTATTTATATATATATATATATATTGAGCAGGATTCACAAGTAGCTTTAGGAGACCATGAATATATGTATTTATATATATATATATATTGAGCAGTATTAAATTTTGTAGCAATCTAGGCGCGTCTGTTAAACTATGTGCTTATGCTTGGCAAGCAATTCTTGCATTGAAAATACGCCTGCCAGTCAAAGGACACGTCTTCAGGACAACAAAAATTGGGAATCCGTCTTCGAAAGCAGAAAAATTGTACTTTTTGCTTATTACTCAACAGATTGCAACAGATGTAGCCATAACGCTTTCCTCGCCTACGTTAGAGGTGATCGTCATACATGTATATATTGTAGTGACAATCAGATTTAAAGGTTCTTTTGATTTCTTGTTTAATTTAAATTCTCTTTATTATTCTTATTACTTATTAATTTGAATTTTTGTTTACTTCTTCTGACCCACNATAAATGCAACTCTAATAGCACCTTCCGTGATGGTTATTTGCGATCTCTTTCAACTTTCAAATATCTCAATATATTTGGGCTTTAATTTCAAGCCAGAATATTATTTATTTATCGTTTTCGCACTGTGCTGTTTTTGTATATCCACTTATTTATTTTGCACACCTCTAATAAGCTGTAAGCTGCTTTGCTGTTGCTTTTCATATACTCCTATAGTTTACTTAACTTATTTTTCTACAGTCGACTCCCGCTGATTCCTTCTTTGCTGGCTACATACTTTTATTAGTGCTTTTTCTTTGGTTGAGTTCTTAAAGGTAACGTCGAACCAATTAGAGTCACGTTCTTTTTCTATTATTTTAGATTGATTTCTTTTCTGTACTTTGCTAACTTGGAATGTCAAAAAAAAGAAAAAAAAATTCATACTGCTCTAGCTTATCATTTTATTGCACAAACTAATAGATAAAGTCTCATTACTTCATATGCTTTTAAGAAAATTAATATTTTACCTCTCAAAACTTTGCAATCAAACGTTAGGCATTGGAACTTGGGAACTATCTAAGCACTCTCATGTTCATGTAAATGTGAGTTACTGAAACTGAATCTGTATAATAGAAACCTTTCTGCTTGTCTGCTACAATCCCAAGTTATGGAAATTTCCAAGAAAATAAAAACGCCTCAGTTGCATCAGATTATCGTAAAATCTCTGTGCTACGCTCCGTCTTAATATTAGTGGAGAAATTATAGCATCTAGATCCTCTTCTCTAATATACGTCGATTACACTACAATGAAAGAAATTTTCGGAAAAAAACATTTGAAGTTCTTTCAATTGATCTTGAAAAAGCTTTTGACAAAATCAGTCTACATGTACTACTATCTACTGAAACTATCGAAACAGTGGAGCATTCCACCTAAGCTTTTCAACTACAACAAATGTTCCCAGTCGTATAGGCGTTGGCTTTCCAAGCATTTTAGAGCATGTGACGTCACATCAAGAAGCTGTTAACAGAAAGTCTGTAATAATCTCCTGGTTTGAATTTTGAGCAAAACTTTCGACCGTGGTGTCGTTTAGTTGTCTCTGGTTATATCGTCTCATATATAGAGCATGTGACGTCACATCAAGAAACTATTAACCGAAAGTCCGTAATAATCTCCTGGTTTGAATTTTGAGCAAAACTTTCGACCGTGGTGTCGTTTAGTTGTCTCTGGTTATATCGTCTCACATATAGATCGTTAATGTAAAAAGCAGCATAGTGGAAAATGGTAGAAAAACAACAAACGACATCCTTTCGTCGTATGCTTCAGCACTCGTTGAGGTAAGTTCATAACCTCAAACGTGGGGAATGTATTATAATTATCACCGAAGGATGAGAGGTATTTTCATGTTGCTAATACGCGCAGAAGGAAGCTTCAGAAATCCGACGAGCTGTACATATTTCCGATCAGATCAATTAAGCATGGCCGTCTGTCCGTATGACTGTCTATTTGTGTAATGTATGTAGTAAACAGTTTTCTGGTCGCAAAAATGAAGCTACCAGCTTCCAACTGTAAGTTTCTGTACCCAGGTCGATGTTGAATAGGACAAATTGCTTGAAGCACACACCCACAGTAAAACGTAAACTAGATCAAACTCTGTTTGTCTATGGAAGATAGCAGAAGTATTAAATTTTTTACACTTACTTTGCAGATGACCCTGCTATTCAATTCAATATACATATTCTTATATATTCTTATATATATATATATATATTCTTATATATTCTTTATATATATATTCTTTTATAGGCGAGTTACCAGTACCTTTCTTCATTTCGATTTTTTTATAATCCCTCCTTCCCCTGTATGTTCTGCTAATTGTTGTTAATCTTTTCACCAGCCTCCGGCTGCATGAGANGTCGTTGGAAGCAAAATCAACACTTGTAAACCGTTGAAAGCAAAACCGACATTTGGGATATAATGAACCAGCATCGTCACAAACAGAAACAAAAACCAAAAGTAATGAATGTCGAAAATGCTATTTTGAATGTTTCCTGATTAGCGTCTATATACACTGAATAACTCACTAATAGTTAATGGATTGCGATTTCGTACTGATGCTGTGGCAAGTAATCGGACATCGCGCTTTTTTGTAACACGTTTTCGGCCACTTCCCCTGCCTGGTATACATATCGAGCAACACATATCGGCTTGAATTTAACTGTCGTGCTGCTTGGCTTTGGTTCTGTACAGCTTCAATTACTGTAACCACTTGAGACGCTGCTTCCATTGTGGTATCCATTTTCATGTTCTGAATAGTCCCGTATTCGATAAAAAAAACCTTTCTGACTGCAAGTTGGTATAAAAATTATGTTATTGATGTGGTATCCATTTTCATGTTCTGAATTGTCTCGTATTCGATAAAAAATCTTTCTGACTGCATGTTGGTATAAAAATTGTGTTATTTCTATCAACTCTTCTCCCTTTACACGTGGTCAAAATCGCGAAAACAGCGGTATCTTAAACGAGCGATTTTCAATATTTCCACTCGTTTGTTGCTACTTTAATGATTTCGCAGGTCAAGAGGTCAACCATTATGTATTTTTCAAAAGCTAACAGTGTGAACTTTAGCGTAATTTAAATTATGTTTGCAACCGTAATTTAATTTAATAAATATTTAAGTACGAAGTGAAAATGTAATGGGTGTGTGATTTTTTTGCTTTCGGCTGTACATTGATTCGTATTATGAAATGTGTTAATAAAATAGAAATTATAAAATATTCTAACATAAACTAATAAGGTATGACTTACACACCCAGTTAAACGAAAATTTACATAATTTCGGTGCCTATATGCGGTCAGATTTAAATATTAGGTTGGGGAGAAAGAAATCCATTATTTCTTCTTCTTCTTTTGCTTCNAAAATTGCTTGAAGAATACGATTACAAACTTTGCGGTTTCATCAATTTGAAAATCTCTATATAAGAATCCATCTTCTACTAACTTGGTCCACCTCCATCTAACAATCACAAAAAAAAAAAAGAATCCTTCTTGTTGCGCACACATTCATAGAACAGAATGCATTCGCTCGGGCGGAGTTCTAAATTAATATCACGCAGATTGTTATGTAGCAGATTTTCCGCATTATTAGAAGTTGCCACTCATTTGATCTCAAACAGCGCTGGACATAAATCGAGACCGTATTTTATTTCTGTTGTTTGTGGTTTCCCAAAAGATTTTCAGACATCGAACTACAAACCGGGCAAATATGGTGAAGACTCATGGTTCAAAACTTCAACTCCCAATGCAGACGTTTTAGGCGTTGCTGATGGCGTCGGCGGTTGGCGTATTTATGGTGTCGATCCTGGTGAATTTTCATCATTTCTTATGAAAACGTGCGAACGTTTAGTCCACTGTGTCGATTTCAATCCCCAACGACCTGTTAATCTGTTGTCTTTTAGTTATTGCGAATTGCTGGAACAAGAGAAACCAATTATAGGCAGTAGCACAGCTTGCGTGCTTGTACTCGATCGCGAGAATAGCACTGTCTATACGGCAAACATAGGAGATAGCGGTTTTATAGTAGTACGCAAAGGCCGAATTGTTCATAAATCACAAGAGCAGCAGCATTATTTTAATACGCCCTTTCAGCTGTCATTGCCGCCGCCCGGTTGCCATCACAGGGTGTTAAGCGACAGTCCCCATTCTGCAAATACGTTAAGCTTTCCCGTCCTGGCTGGCGATGTCATTTTAGTTGCCACAGATGGCGTTTTCGATAATATTCCCGAAACATTGCTGGTTGAAATATTGCAAGAAGTTGAAGGCGTTACTGATCCTATTAAATTACAAATGACTGCGAACTCCCTGGCGGCAATAGCTCGCGCATTGTCATTTGACAAGGACTTTATGTCGCCATTTGCAATTAATGCCAGGCGCAATAATATATACGCCACGGGCGGCAAACCTGATGATATAACCGTTGTACTTGCAACTGTAGCAGTGTAATCTTTTTTTTTTTTGTTACCTTTAAGTTTATTCACACAATTGATTTCATTTTGTTTTTCAACTCTTGTGCGTGTACTTGGATTATGTTGCATGTCATTCAAAATTATGTAATTGTTTCGCTTAATCGTTTCCTTTTTTTTATGTGTGTGTTTTCACTTTTCATTGCTAGGGGTGAGTTACGCGTTAGTTATGTTTTACTTATAATAACACATCAGTGTGCTCCATATATCTATGGTTAACTAATTGTTTTATTATCCACGGCTACTTCATTACATCGTGCCATCGCGAAAGTAGATGAGAAATCGGGTATCATGGCGATCGTCTTATACGTGTAGCTAATTTATGAATGGCAAGCCGCACGCTGCGTCTTAGTTTCGCAGGGCAAATATTTTTATCAACTTTTATTGCCAAGAAGTCTTTGTGACTACTTCCGAATGGGTGGTCTTGTAACTTATGGATTTCAGACATTCTTATTTTATTCCCCTCATTTAATAGAAATATTGCGGAAGGTTATTAGATTATTAAGCCTATAAAGTAGACTGTTTAATATAAAACCGTTGAGTTTGATTTTTTTTGCTATGGAAAGCTTAAAGGTCGTCTTGGCTTTGTCACAGTTTTCTTTCAATTCTGTTCTTCCTTCAGCCATATGTGTTAGTCCCCTCTAACTTTCGCTGTGTCCACAAGTAAAACGGACATCCGTAGTACCGCTGCTTCAGTTACGAAAAAGGGAAATTATTTTGAAGATAGTCTTACATAATAAGCATTTTTGGATTAGGTTTTTGGATTAATTAGGCTATAAACGCTTCTGGTGTTTGAGGTGAGTTGGTAACGTAAAGCTTTTCTTCCTTCCTTCTTTCCATGCTAATTTTTCATTTGTAAACCAAGGTATCACAATGGCATAAGCGTTGTGTGTGTAAATTTTTCAGCCTGTGTTTTGAAATTCCATTTGTCCTGCCAAAATGAACTATTGTTGAGGCGATTTTTTAGTTTATTGAAATATTTCTTGGGATCATTAGGATCATTGGGATCTTGGGATCTTGGGATCTTGGTATCTTGGTATCTTGGGATCATTAGAGGGGAATATAGCAGTAGCCATCTGTAGATGCTGCAGTTGAAATGTTGCCAACAATCGCAAAATTTAGATTGTATTGGGTGTTGGACTCGATAAGGCACCTCCGTCTTAGTTTTGTATATGTTAGGCCTTTCATTTTCGGAAATGTCTATTCGGCGGATTGAATCAGTTATATATTTGTGAAAATTAGACCATCAAGTCAGACTTCCATAAGGACTTTTCCTGGCGGACTGGCGGTATCACGCCATTGTAACCTTTATTTTCGATTGCTTTTTTCGCCGTTGCTTGATGGTACCTGCATTCCGTCTTATGGTCAGGTATAATAACTTTTTTGCCGGAGTAATAGCAAAGTGCGTAAAAATATTTTTGCAATTATTTTATTTTCGTATTTTTATCTTAAGTCAGATTGATGAGCAATATAGGTGTATTGTCAAAATACGCCACAAATTGCTGTTGATCCAATCCAGTCTCTGCTTTGTGGGCCTTTATTAGGCCCTGTATTGTGTTCCATGTATTTTGTTTAGTTTTCTTTTTTTTTTTTTTTTT
>KK502616.1:447976-470070 GCA_000688735.1 Glossina austeni
GAGAGAGAGAGAGAGAGAGAGAGAGAGAGAGAGAGAGAGAGACAGAGACAGATAAAGATATCTATAAAACATAAGTTTTAATTGTGTTTATGAATTTTATGCACGAATTTGAAGGACCGTTTATTGCTTTTCGGTTTTCGGCGTTCCAAGTTTCCCTGAAAGGATTATTTATGTTTCAGTTTTGTTTGATTCTCAATACTGTTCGGATCTATCAATCAATTTAAGGGAAAAATTGACATAATTTGACTGTTTTCTGCCTTAGAAGACCAGCACTGCCAATCTTTCAACCGTCGCTACATGTAGTTATTGCCAAAAATTGAAAGTACATAATGTAAACTGCAGAAGAAGACTTTAATTGGATTATATACTCCTTACATTTACGCATGCTTGAGACAACTATGCATAAGTTAATAATGTTGCACATACGAAAGGTTTTACAAAATTCTCAGCCATTTCTATTAGCTCTAGTTTGAAATTTTATAATTTCACCTCAAGGCGATAATAGCTTCCTTGTTTATTTCTTTGTATTAAAATCTTATACAAATTTTGTGATAATAAAAATATTTAATACAATGATCAATAGTTCCCGGGAATTACGCATAGATGTCATCTACAAAAAAAATCGATATTATTTTTGAAACATACTAACTCTTAAGGGAAATGTCAACGTATAATTGACTCGCAATGCTAGCAAAATTCCATGAGTTAAACTTCGAATTGCTAGCCCACCCACCATATTCATCTGTCCGCAAAACGAAATTGCGGAAAATAAAACGTATCTTGAGAGGTTTGACAAATCGTTTTATAAAAAAGACAACGAAATGTTATAGAGACCGTTTACATTATGTTTTAAATAAAACGATGTTGATGAGTAAGTTTGAATTTCGTAAATGCTTTCGCAAAAAAATGCATAGTTTTCTATTAGTCTCGAAACTTATCAATTGACGTATTATCGTACAAAGAGCCAAGTAAGCAATAAGGTCAATATCAATGTCAATAATATATGTGAAACAAAAATATCCAAAAAGTTATTTATTTGTAAGCAGGTGTCTTGTAGAATGCATATAAATATAAAGAATAAAAGTGAAGAGAAAAAAAGAAGGAAAGATTTTTAAATAAAAATGTCAAGTGCAATAAACAATTTTTGTGTTTGACAAGATGGGGTCTTTTGTATGCACAAGTAAGTTTGTAGATACGTATGCGTGTGCAAATGTATTCGCATATGCATGGATGTTAATGGGCGTTTATCAATTTACTGATTTATTGCTATCGGTGTAATCATCAAATACTTTCAATTAAAAACAATTATTTATTTATGGCCACAAAGAGTTTTCTTTTTTCTTATTATTGATAAGCTGAACTAAATAAAAACTGTACAGTTTACAATAAATTGTAATTAAGTGTTTGTAAGTAAAAATGGCAATATAACATTAGTAATAGCAATAGCAAAAAAAAAAAAAAATAAAAAATAAAATGAAAAACCCAATTAACATTATGTTGCGAGAGAGCATATGTAAGCGCATAAGCATGTTTTGTACACATGTCTACATACTTTGGTATATTTTTAATATGTCAATAAATGTTAAATTTAATTAAAACTTAAAATATTTGAATTTACATGTTGACTTTTTTTTACTTTTATTTATTTAAATATTTTTTGTTTTTCGCAAATGAATGAAAAACAAAAATAATGATAATAGTGCTACGACGAATTTTGGATACCGTACCATATTAAAAGAAAAAATCATTTTATTTAAAAGAAAGTGCTTAAGGGCTCTTGTGTACTTTGCAGTCTTCTTCGGTTGCTGGTAAATATGCGCGTGGATTAATCAAAGAGCAATGTCAGCTTGTCTTCGTTGAAGAGACGGAAATTTTTTTAACTTATATAAAACTAAATTGAACGGTTTATTATTATGCGGACTATATAATATTCATAATTATATTATACTGTATCTATAGTTATTATTATTATTATTATTACATATATTAAGCACATGCATATAATATCACATAATAAATATATAGAAAGCCAAAGGTGCACAACATGTTCTTTTAGATTTTCAGGATCGAAAGAAGCGCTTTGCAGGTTTGGCAATACGAGCCTTGTCTTTCTTGCCCATTCTTACTAGATCCCTAGATCACCAGTTTGCAGTGAGAAGAAAATTTTTAAAAATTTTCTGAAAATGCGAGTTAAAAACTAATTAGCTGCGCGAAATCTGCAAAAAATAGAATTTAAAAATATTGACGTTGATTTGAATTTCTTTCGTTATTGAAAAGAACCGCTTGCAAATTGATTGCAAAGCTTGAAAATTTACTAACATTAGTATCATAATTTATTTAGAGCAAAGAAATAAATTCTTGGACTATAAATAGAATGAGCACTGGGCATCTACGACTATGTCCTCAAAATCGATTTTCCGGACGATTTAAACTTTTTGTTTATTTATTTTTCTTTTTTTCATAATTACTTTTTCATGTCGTTTTTGAACAACAGAGAGTAGGCAGTATATTAGATTGCGTTCTAGCGGATAAAAATTTATACAGACTGAAATATGTACATATAAACTAAATTGGTCCATATATACTTGGCTATCTAAAAATCGATTCATTTGCCTTTATACTTTTCTCTCTATGCCTTGCCTGACATCCAAACCGTAAGAAGATGAACTAATTTCCATATTTCCTTTTACTTCCTTTCGGTCAAGCGGAAAAGAGAGCAAAATCGCTCAACGACTCTATCCGCAATTAAATATCAAACGATAATGTTTGGTTTTGGTCCAAGCTATTGTTTAAAGTTTGTAACATTTTTAATGTAGACCTTTTAATATTTGTTATTAAAATTCTCAAGTTCAAAAATAAATTGATTCTTCTTCTTGGTTCTTCTTCTTTTCAATGTTCCAGACCTTTATCAACAAAGAAGTCTACGTATAAATATTTGTGGGCGGAATCATAGACGGACATGTCCAAATCACAAGTTTCACTTGTAAAGAATGTACATGTACTTTACAGAGACTCCATTTCATATCTCTATGTTATCTAAAGTTTGGCAAGCCGAATATGCTGACCTTGGTGAGTATAAAAGCCTTAAAACAACCTAAACATTTGCGTAAAGTCGGGCTTCTTCTAATCTTGGACAGGATTCATCTATAATTTTTATAATTCAATTTTTTATACTATAAGAGTGATAAGAAAAAGCTTGAGCTTAACGTGAGCTCTTCCAAAAGAATTGATCGTAATGTTATCAGACAGAAAAACCCGGAAACTAAAGAGTGAACAAAGAGCTTTCTTTTAATCATCCTTATTTTGGTTCTATAATCCTTAAGTGTGCCTATAAATACGCCTTCTCATCAAATCGCTCATAGCAATATTTTATAAGTATTTCGATTCATACCTGCCACCAACTTAATGACTAAATCAATAAATCTTTACATTTTCGCAATACGCAAAATAAAAAATGACTTAAGTTTACAAGGAAAACTAATTAGCTCTCTTTATATATAAATGTGCGTAAGTATGCAAATGAAATTAATAGCTATTTATATAATTATAAAATATATGTAATCAGATGTGTACAAGAATGAATGATAAGATGTCTACGTTGACTATGTAATAATGATTTTTAATTAAAATAAGTTTTTTTACGTTAATTATTATAAGCACGGCAAAGATTTGTTGAGCAATTTATTCAGAAAGTGAAATTCTTTAACTATAATGCTTGCTTGCTCTATTTCTTTTGGCAAAGAGTCTTCAATGGCTTTTTTGATTTCTTGTCATTCTGTCCAAGTTCCATTGAATACCCTAACACTCACCAACTGCTTGTATATTGCATTCCTTACATGTCTGCGTAAAAGCACCGATGGTTTCGTAACGTATCCATATTTTTAATCAACATGTAGGCCTGTTCGTCCTATAGAACTGCTGTTATTACTTTAAAAATATGGTTGCATGCATCATCAATTTGAATATCAAAAGTTTTATATGTTTTTTAAACAATTGTTCGATTAAATGTCGAATGAAAACTCGGGGGTTTTTTGTTTGAATTTAATCTGTAATTTTTTCGCGCATACAAGAAAATCCGTACAGTTTTTCTGAACCGGTTCATTCGTGTCGTTTACTGATAAACCTTAGCTCTTTATTGCAATAAATCCTTTTTAAAAATAAAGACGCACTTATTTTTGTACATAAAAAATAATAGTAGAGGTCAGGCAAAAAACTTCAGTAAGTCGAAGGCAGAAGTCCAAAACAGTATTAAATTAATTAACGAAGGACGATAGTTCGATAATATCAATGATCCTTTACTTTAGACCAGTGAAGTGTTGTGCCTTTGTTCGATTCGCGACATTTTTAACATAACGGCTAAAAAGAAAGTAAAAGAAGTGAAACGATTTGCAACAGGTTTCAGTATGGAATCCAATTAGTTCCATTGACACCGTATCGAAAGTAGACAAAACTGCTCAATGATGTGTGCGGGATAATGTACTGGAGACTACAAATAGACATTAATTACCTACGAATCCATTTCTGTCTGCAATAAACTTGATTCCTAAAAATGTACTTGGAAAGCGAGCGAAAGATAAAGGATTTTAACATTTGGCCAGAGAATAAACGCAAGGTAGAATAATGTTCAAGATAGACGGAAAATTATATTAAAAAACAGCGAACGACTGTATACTGATACGAAGAAGGCGGCACGAAAATTAGATTCCCTTAGGTGAAACCAAGAAACAATAGAAGTGCACTACTTTTACTACTACTTGAGTCTTGGCAACATGACTTGAAGTGTTCGCTAGAAAATTTAACACAATGCACTTTCTCATGCTAGTCCGATTTCGTTATTTACGGTGGCTTGAGAGTTGGGCTTCAACGAGAACTTGGATGTAAGTCGTGAAAATTATCTTGCGCTAATTTATTATGACACTCGACGTGAATTATCAAGTTAACGCTGCATCGTTCAGCTTACTTTTACTTTTCCACCCTGAAGCACCACCTCTTGATGGAAAACCCTATGTGCTAGGTGCACAGGGCGGAAAGCCCTATAAACGCTATATTGAGTTAAACCCTGACTGCCGTTCGCTCAGCAGCGAAAATGTAAGTCGCTCAAAATCAGTTATTGTGTCAGGAAACATTGATGCTATACTAAAACTGATAATGGAAGACTGACTTACTATAAAATTGAGGCAAACTTAGCCATTAGTTACACATGCATAATAGAATCATTTAGATGCTCGGGTTGATTTGTCCAAAAAAAAAAAAAAAAAAATGCTAGACAAATACAGTGTCGGTGCTTCGAAAAACGTATATAACTTTGAAACAAATGATGAATCACGAATTTATGAATATGAGCAGCAGAATAGAAACAGCAGTCGACCGTACGGTTGTTTCAAGATTTATCCAAATGCTCTGAGAACTGTTCGCGCTCGAAGCACTTGGAAGCAAATAATCGCTAGCAATGACGTGACTTTCCAGGAACGTAGAACGTTCAATTCTGAATGGCGAACGAGAAAGCGAGCTCCTGCATATCTCTTCTATCAATCGACTACTTAAGCACTCAAAAAATCTAATCGTACCTAACGGCTCCTTTTTGTCCCCGTACACCAAGAATAGATTGCGTGGACAACAATTTACGTCGATGAATATTTAGAAAAACAGTGCAACAATTTTTAATAACAATATGATGTTTTTTTTTACTACTACACTCAAAAGATTATCGATTTCTTACACGTAGGGAAAGTTTAGTTAAGCGAAGCTAGCTTTTTGGTTGCTTTAGTTACTTGGTTAAGTATATTCTTTAAAATCTTCTTTCCTTTATCGATTAATACAAAACTATTATATTGGATTACTATGTTGGAATATTTTGCGAAAAATTTCATTTACATTAAAATTTATACAAATTCTGTTCTCGATAACAAAGCAATATTTTCTTGGCCGTTTCCAAAAGCAGAAAAGAAAATATCTTTTCAATATTTATTTCCACGCGATAATTTTTCCTATTCATTTTTTTCAGATGACAAAAAAATTTATTGTATACACATGTGTTACTAACAATTAACTAATTTAGATATACGCGTATTTTAGCTAAACGTTAAACTCAATTTAAAAAAAACTTGTTTGGCTTGCTTTAGCATTATCGGCACGCTTCACTATCGACCTTAATGTTTTCATGTTTTTCCACGTACTTATATGCACATAATAGAAAACTTTTGGTTTCCATTTAAACATGTAAAAGTAACGTGTAATAGATAAATGTACACGTAATTAAATAAAATTATAAAAAGTTTTCATAAAAAAAAAAAAATTAAAGTCGGTTTAAGGCAAGTTTAAGCGGGAGACTCTCTCTCTGTTTTGTTTTTAGGATTTTATCTTTTGTGGTTGTGTTCATAGATCAATCGTGGACCGTTTGCAAATCACAATCTCACTGAGTACCAGAGCAAATGCTTTTATATACGTGAATTTTTCAATAAAAACCATTTCGGGCGCAGGAACTTCATTTCCAAATGTAATCTACACCAGCACACACGATTGCCAAGATTTGGTTTTTCTCACGCTAATTAAAATTTATAAATATATTATGGAATGCGAGATCAATAGAATGACATGATTAGTATTTCCGAAACCTGTAATACTAAGCATAAAATACGATGTGAAATTTTTTATTACCGAACTGAGTTCACTATTATTAGGTTGCTTGGAGGAGGATTTGGAAAAGCCATTCATTCATTGCTCCAAGTAAGTAAATATAGAAATATTAGAAGAAAAAATTAAACTAAATTCGTCTTAATTCACAAGCCAGCAATGATTTAAATTAATTAAAAATTAAATATTAAGGCACCATTGTATGATGTATTCCAGTCGCTACATTATATATATATTAGTATTGATTTGATTTGCCGCCCTCTGCATGGAATTTCCACTACAAATACGATTCCGATTCTTTTCTACATAGCATTGCTTTAGTTCTCGATAATTTATGCAGAATTTTTAAATGCTGGCGAGTAACGCTCTTATATCTTGATTCCAACGGTACATTAATTCCGCTAGCTTGCAGTGTTAAACCTGACATAACTCTATATCAAAGACTTATTTCGAGGCCCGCCATGTGATTTATGAAACGGTGATCATTGTTTCGAAGTCATCAGCGATTTATTTTCAAATTCTTTAAAATCCAGTTGTGAAAATTATAAACAAATTCCAAGAATTACTGCAACAGCATTTGTCAAGAGTATGTCTACACAATTTTGAAACTTAAAAAGTTTATAATATAGTTCTTAACACGTTCGCGGACGCAATAAATTTCAGGGGGCTGCAAAAATAGACAGGCAATTATTTTTGAAACTAGTTGTAATATCCAAAATCTGATTATACATATATTCTAAGAGTAGTCAGAACATCGTATTTTAACTGTTATATGAAATGAATGTTATAGCAATTGGTTTGAATTACTTTGAAATGTATATTAATTACAAAAACTTAAGGTTACATGAAATTAAATGAACAAGAATTGGTTTTAAAATTTGAACGCTGTAGCATTCACGTCATTTTGCATCACTATGAAAATGAATGCTATAGCATTCGCGTCCGCGAACGTATTAAGAAGGTGATCAACCAATTCAACAAACTCCTGTGTCGACATTGTATTTCTTACACTTACTCCCACGTCGACTTAGAAAAGATGTTAACTAAATAGTTGGTGGTGGGTAAAAAAAAAACATCTTATCAGTACAAAAGGTTTAAGATCACAATTAATTTTCGCGGTTTGTGCGTTTGTATTTATATATTTCGCTATAACCTTTCGGCCATCATTTATATTAAATCTTTTCTATCTTTATATTGCTCTACATCTTTCTTATTGCTCTTAAGCCTAGCAATGATGTACCGTGGGAATGATGTTTAGAACTCGTACTCAAGTATTACAAGTCACACTGTATATTAGATAAATTATTGCATTCTGCACTTATCGTAATATGTTTTCCGTTATTCAGTATCCGTTATTATACTTCATTCGTCTTTTTCTGTAACGAATTTAAAAAACAACTTTTTTAATATAAATTGTGACACGAATTAAAGAAATTTACTAATGACCATATGCTCTACTTATTCAACATTACAGGCATCATATGCAACTAAATAAAGCAAATAATTAAGAAAATTTATTTCAATAATTAGTATTTAAAACAGCAACTATTTAAAATTAAAAACGACAAAAGCAAATAACAAAAAAAAAAAAAACTGAAATTTATCATCAAATTCAATAGCTTTTCATTAGATTTATTTATTATGTTTAATGTATGGAAACTACAATATGAGCGCAAAAAAAGAGAAAAAAAAAAAAATATAGAAAAAACAAGATATATATATATATATAAAAACAAAAATCTAAATTGAAAATATTTAAATTTAGCAATGACATCAATTGATAATTTTGCACATAAACTCGCACAGGCAATAAGCAGAACGGGCCATGTTTATGTATTTATGAGAGAACGTCATACTTATGAACAGATATTCACCCATACCACCACCACCACCATCACCACCACCACCACTGCCACTACTACTACTACAACGACTATATTAGTTACGAAAGTATCTGTTTTGCTTTACAATTTTCAATTAATTCAATTTTTGGCACTATTATGATAATGTAAACGAAATGTAAAAGTAAACAAATAATCGAATTTATGCAGACTTTTTGCCTACGGTTTCACGTTACAATAACAATAGCAAAAATTTAGCAAATAACAAACAAAACAACACCAATTGTGTAGCGAATATCTTGACCGTATATTCGGTGGCGCCTACGCTCATCTCAAAATAAACAATAAACAACCAACAAACAAAATGTAGAGAAAGTCATAGCAACGGCTATAGCGAGAGAATATCGTAAATTTGTGATAATATTCATGGCTTCATAAATATATCAAATGTGTATTTAAGTTGATATTTTTCATATTTTTTCTCTGAAAAATCATGAACTTGGGAAAACAAATTTGCGTTCCTATGCCAAAAATTCAATTTCTCCTTTGCTTATCATGTGCAAATACACGCTTAAAGCAATTGTACGTCTAACAAGCATTTGATGATTTGCTTCAAAAGCAATCGTTCATTGCTGTAATAAATCAAAAGTTTGCAAGTTTTTCAAAAAAAAAAAAATTACAAAAAAAATTTTGTTAAGCTCTTGTTAAATTTTCTGTTAAGGTATCTTATACTCAAGTGGGTCGTTATGACTAGAAAGTAGACAAATCACTTTTTATTGTTTTTTTTGTTTTATTTATTTTATTTGCTATTCAACATATGCGTATCATAAGAGTTGTTTTAAATTTCTTAAAAGCTTATATATAGCATAGAAATATGAACGAAAATCAGAGTGAATAGCACACTTGTCCATAATTGTCTATGTTTTGCCGATTGAAACTTTGAATATCTAGAATAGCCTAGTTTTTTACCGTCAATTCTTTGTGCTGAAGTCCATGATCTCAGTTAAGATGACGCAAAAAATCGCAATTGCAGTGAAATTGGCTTTGGATCCAGAAACTTTTGCGCCACATTTACAGTAGGTTTGGTAGCATTACTGCAGTTTCGCTTGTTTCTTTGATCATAGAAAAGAAAAGAAAAATATAAAGTGCTCGCATTGCAAACAGTGGAAAAGAGACAAAAAGATCGTAAAGAAATGTTACATCGCAAAGTGAAATTGCAGAGAGTGAAGAGAGTAGGAGACTGACCTGTTGCTGTTGTACTTTAATTTGTCAATCATTTTTCTCGGTATTTTAATTTTTCCTCAAAATTCCTATTATACTCACCACTGTAAGGTGGATGTATACTCATTTCGTTTTTTTTTCTCCAAAATATATGTAAAATCCAAAAGGAAGAGACTCTGAAGAGAGAGAGAGAGAGAGAAAAGATATTTATCGTCAAATTCTGAGTTGATTTAGCCATGTCCGTCCGCGTGTGATGTGCGTTGTTGGCACTCTCCTGGTCGCAAAAATAAAAATATCGACTTCAAGTTCGGTAGAAACATTGGAAGTTTCTGCACGCAGGTTGGCATTGAAAATGGGTCTCATTGGTCTGAGCAGAAGCGCGCAACCCAGTTTTTTTAATAAAAATTTTGTTACTCCGAAATTATTAAAGTTAGAATATTGAAATTTTTCACATTTGCTTTACGAGACGCTTTACTCCCCAAGTCCAAAAATGGATACAATTTAAATTTAATTCGTTCTTCAATTTTTTGAGGTTTAATGCTTATATTTCATAAAGCAAACAAGACAAACCGTTTAAAACTATTTTGCACGCTTCCCAAATGATGATAGATTATCTGCCTAAAAATGGGTTGATTTAAAAATGGATATGATAGAGACCGCGATTAATTTCTTCTTAATAATGCCAGCGATATGGGTATCAAATAAAAGAATCTGGAGAGCAGAAAGCGAAAAGCATAGTGGTGAGTATGCGAGATTCGGCTCCCGCCGAGTATAACAAACGAAAATCATATGCTTATATATAAAAAATGATATGTTCGTAGAGTTAATTATTTAATGCCTTACGTCCTTTCCGGTACAAGTCACATTGAATTTGTGCAGATGTATGTAACAGGTATAAAAATTTAAAAATTCTTTTATTATACTGATCGATTCAGAAACTTTTCCTCTACCCATGTTTTATATTGAGCTCAAACTAGGAATATTGCCGCCCAAAGGCGAAGTCTATTGAAAAAGGATTAGATTGGACAATTTCCACGACCATTACCCGTACGCCTTACAACAAAAAAGTTGTTATATGAAAAAATTATAATTTTTTTTAAATTTGTCATCAAAAATCGCCCAATAACAATATTCATGCAGTAAATTGTTGTGAACGGTTTCACCGTTCATTACGGTTTGTAACGAAAATCGGTTAGTAATAGCAATTATATATGCAAATTACTCCTACCAAATTTGTGTTTACTTTTTCTTGACCATCTCATGTGCGGCTTCTTAAGAAAAGTAAAACCCCATAGAGTAACAAACTTTAACTTTTAATATATTATCACGAAAATAATGAAATCTTCAATATTCGAATTATTATAACATAGCCAACCTTTGACGACGTCATTTCACCAATGTGAACGATTCCAAGGATAGTATGCCTTCACAAGGAAATAAGCTACAATTTTTGGTTTCTTCTCACGCCAGCATTGTATTATACAAAATGGTGTAGAGTGTTCAACGCTCAGCGCTGCCAGGCTATAATACTTTGGTTTTTTTTATTATGTTTGTTTTTTGTGCATGCTGTGATATGTACAAACACGGTGTAGTCTAAGTATATGACATTTAAGAAGTAACATTACTTAACGATCTAAAAAAGGTTACGTTTGACAATTTTTTTATTTATTTAGCTGTACATAAATATTTGTACCTAATATCGTTTCCATTTTCTTTAATGTTTAATTATAAGACGATAGTTTAAGCCTGAAGCCAGTCTTAAGTGTTGTTTATTCATATACCAAAATACTATGTATACGCATAAATATTTTTGAAAAATTTAAGAAAATTGATAACATCGGCACCCTTCTCGCGAGTTATCTCTAATTCCGTCGGCATCCGCGGCACGCAGGATATCTTGTGCATTTTTGTTAGAGAAATACGCAGGGAATCGCAACAACATTGATTTTTCTCTAATTGGGGTGTCTTTGTGTGAAAAAAAGAAGAACGTAACCAAATATTAACAAATTTAAAAAAAAAAAATCGTATTTCGAGAAAAATGTATTTAAAGTTCTAAAATGTATTACAAAGATATTCTTCTATATAAATAAATTTTTTTATTATTTTTTTTTTTTTTTTTGCATTAACCTATAATTTTATAAAAGTATCCTTGCACGCTGAAATTCATTTTAGTTTCTTAAAGATTTTATACAAGAGCATCAGTCCAAAGCAAAGTTGCACCTTTTACTTATTACATATCGTGAAATAAAGGAGAGGACGTACAGGGGACATTTATACAGGGGAATTCATAACTTACACAGGAAACTTCATCTCAAACTTCAAATTCCTTGACAGAAATGCGGATTCATTTCAAAGCGCTCTCAGCTTCATATCCATTCCACGATCGTCTTCCTTAACGCTACACTAACATCTTTTGTTCACAGATGAATTTAAATAAATACACACATCTTCATCTACAGTTAGGCTATTGGGCTGTAATTCTTCAGCAGACGTCCATTTGATACAAACAATCTTTTCAGAGAGATTGAGATAGAGTTCGAAATTTCGAGAAAAAATTTTTTTTCACACATATTAAGATAAACGCAAAGTCGAACAATTTACATTAATACGTTTAAGAGTACGGGTGTAATGCTTTGCCTGTATTATCGTAGATCACTGGCCTATTCTATGTATTCATGCCATGCTTTAGTTATTTTATCGTACACTTCATTATATTGGCCTGTTATAAATGCGTGTTTATGTATGTTGCATTTGGTTACAATTGCTTCTGCCACATACGGATACGAATTAAATAGCATTCACCAGATTGTCATATAGACATTCTTGATCAGCATGAATATAACTTTATACTTAGCAGTATATGTCTGTCAGAAATAATGATTACAATCTTAAAATTGGATTGTAAGTAATTAATTTTGATTTATTGGACGGACTGTCGAAGTCGCGAATGCCTTAACCAAACTAAATCAAAATCAAAATTTTATTGTTTAGAAATGTTACATAACATACATACATCAAAAACCCACTCACGCGGTCAGACACAATTGGATAGATGGACAACATGGTCAATTCAATATGGTAGCCTAAGGGCAAGACGAATAAGCGTATGAGGAGATAGGTGGAAGAAGATTTGTGCGTGGGTAGTCAGTTTTCCAAACTATTTACAAATTGACTTATAAGGCTGTAAATAAAAACATTCCTTTTATTTCATATTGGCAGGGAAACTAATGTTTTTTTTTAGAAAGTAGCTTGGGCTTGAAATCGATATTTACACCGGTTGACGTAAACGCTGCCTATAGCCGAGGAACGTTCGTGAATACGTGAATTTGCGGTGCAAATGACGGGAATAGTTAGCCTATATTCTTAATATTATAAAAAAGAAAATTGTCTTTGTCATCCATTGCCAATCTCACGGTGGACGTCAAGTATGAAAACCCATTGCTGGCTTGTCCAAGACATTTAGCAGCAAAAGCGATCAGGAATTTATTTGCTTGATATATTTATATAGCTGCACTGTAGCTCAAATCTTGTACTTACACGATTATCTGGCACTTTGCAGATAGAGGCTATTTGCATATTTAGACCCAGTAGTGCATGCTTTTATGGTAGTTGAAGATGCGTTTTTAGGGCCATTTAGTTAATTTTGAAATTTGATTAGAGCAACAGATATTTTTGCAGGCATGGTTTTCAAATCCTAGTTATAATTGTAACAAATCGACGAATGACCCACAGATAGGGGAATGAACGGACAGATATATAGACATGATTTGGATTAAGTTTACTGGTCCATACTGCTATGCGTTGCACATCTGTCAATACTCTGGACTTGATTTATACTCTGGAATGGATACAAAAGAATAAAAAGATAAAACAAACAGAAACAGAGAACAACAACAAACAGAGAAACACTGCATATTTGCATATTTGCGATTTCGTCTGTTATGTTGAGCGTTTTTAGTTAAGCATTGACGTCATTTTTTGTGTTTTCACCCTTTTCTTTTATATTTGTTCTAATCATTCATTTTTGTTTTCATTTTTCTTTTCAAGTGCAAGAGAATCAAAAGCTTTTTTGTTTGCATTCGTATACATACGAGTGGGTGTAGGTGTTCATACTGTTTATATTCAAATTATCGTACATTTCATGCTTTTTAAGATCATTTTGCTTATTTTTTTTCTTTGTTTTTTCTGAAGAAAATTTTGTTAACATTTTCTTTTATTATTTGGTAGAAATGGAATATAGAATAATGTACTAGCGTCAGTTGAAAAAATTGTTCCGATCGTTAAAGACAAATTTTGGAAGAAAGTTAAAGTAGTTTTTTTTTTTTTTTCGTAATTTAAAAATTTTGACGTGTTAGTCAAAGTAACTAAGAGTTTAAGTGAAACAAATTAAATAGAATTATTCTTTTTTTAAATGGCTGTAAGTGTTTGAAAAGGGAACAGACAGTTATCCTTAAGCATATTATTTGAAGAGCAATAAAAATATTTCTGTATTTTTTTTTTTGACTAAAATTTTTCTGAATGTTGATTAAGCTTTTGAACCAATATGAGTATTATAATGAATTAATAATCATAAATGTATATGTATATGTATATGTATGTATATAATGTAACCAATTTATTTAATTAATTATCAATCATACGCTTCTGTATATGCAACATTATTAAAATAAACTATGAAGGCAACTATGTGAGCTGATGATGCGATGATATTGACGTTGGCCAACACAGACCACCTCACACGCTGATAGAGTGGCAATTAAATGTTATTAATATTTTTAATATAGATATTAATAACAAACGTAATAATAATGTTGCATTGATTTAGCGAAAGCAACACAATATTTATATTAACATTATAAAAGTATTAAGTTTCCATCATAATAATTTTATTTCTCAACTGCGGTGACGAATATATGTTTTAATAACTCAGCGCGCAATATATATTGAATTTGTCAAGTATTCCCAACGCGCAAGAAATGTATTGACAATGACATAAACTATGTGCTTTTGATCGACATGATTAGTAGGGAAGGTGACATTTTGTCGCTTTGCTCAAAACGCAATTATGACATGAAATGTGCATCGAGAAGAACGTGATAGTAGATTGTAAGTTATTTGCTCCAAGTGAGCGAGAAATATTCTTGCGAGCTGTAATGATCTCACTTTAACTTTCTGCGGCCACTTAAGAAGACATTTAATCTTATGTAAGTTAAGCATATAAACACATAGGTTTCTAACCCGAGCTAAGCAGACTTCCTTTGTCTAGCTGCCCTTTTATTAGAGTACACTTAAGTTCTTAAAACTTTCTTTTGAATTTTAAAGATGATTAAAAAAACTCCTTGTTTTCTTAAATATGCGTAGTCGCGTAGGTAAAAATCAGGATTATTAAGTTAGCACTGCAGAGCATACCTATTAAGCACATATAAACTAAATTGCAGCCAACTCTTACGTGTTTTTCTTTTCTCATTTCTTTTTGGCCGACATCGTGTTACACAATGGATACCTTCCCCTGAGTGAATTGTCGTAATAATACAGCAAAAGTAGTCAAGTGCAGTAGAGTGCGTTTAATGGAAAATCAGTTCGATGGATTTGTCCATAACTACTTTCATAAATTTATCGTCTGTCTTTAGAGATAAGTTCCGCATAACTACAAAAAACTATTATCGTGCCTGTTAATATATGTTACTATTTGAGCGTTTAGACTACATTGACAATTCGCAAATGCAACCGCATACTTTTGTGTGAGTTTTACTGACGTTTTTAGTCAGTTGTAATTATGCCTTCATAGTGTTGGAGGTATAATATTTGCCTCCAGTAGATATGGAATTTACAAGTCGGGCGGATATCAAGGGTTACAAGTTCCAAAGAAGGATGAAAATATTATTTTTTTTTTTCATTAGATATATTTATTTTTTTTTCCTTATTTTTTCGCTTTAGTGCGACAAAGCGAGCATGTAATTCAAAATAACCACGAAATATAATATTGCGGTTGAGAAAAACGAAATTAAATTACAGTTTAAATAGAATTTAATAATATACTTATCTCAATATTGAATGGATATGTAATTGTTGTTAACGAACGAAAGAGTAAGGGAAGAACGGCAAATTAACCAATGAAATTAAAAAAAATATGTATACATTTTTTTTTTTTTAAATATAATTTATAAAGGCAAATAATATAAATTATAAAAAACCATTATTCCTCTACACATGCATTTATACGTTCATGTATGCATGGGTATGTATGCTTTCATATTAGTCGATGTATGCATACGCATGTATATCATTCGTGTATTTATTTTAATTTACATTTATTTACTTAAAAATTAAATTATAATCAGGCTAATGAAAAATAAATAGAAAATTATTAATATTATGGCAACACATAGTAAAACAAAGTTGGCAGAAAATTGCAAACAAAAAAGTTTCATATATTAACGGTATATAATATGAAAGGCATTTAAGGCATGTTTATAAAGCGAATCAATATCGGGAATTTGAATGAATTTGAATTTCATTATAAATAATATAGTGAATGTTGGTAGCTTAGAATATTAGTAGCATGGGAATGGTTTACAATGATATATAGACGATTTAGCAAATTTACTTAAATGGCAGCAAAAAAAAAAAAAAAAGTGGAAGAAGCTTCCATTCTAAAGAAGCGCTGTTTTCGTTGACTCTCATAAACTGGAAAATATGCCTGCCGGATTTCTATTCGATCAAAAATCTCAGTGAAAGTACGTTGATACTCATAACCTTGCGTTACCTCCCTAGGAAAATGTAGGGTTACCTAAGCTTTTTCATTTTTACTTAAACTAATAAATGGTATTATGGACTTTACTAAATGAGATAAACTTCAACGTACCTCATTTTTCTATTAAAAACTTTATTTTCACAAGAATCAGCCAATGCACGTATAACTATGAGCTATTCAAGCCGCTTAGGATTCTTTGCAAAAGCCTTAATCACATATACAGTTTAAACCAAATGTCGGACTGTTTAAGTGCTATCGAATCAAGTCTTATTAACATGCGAGTCTTGCCGATGTCATATTTAAATCTACTTTTAAGCTTTATTGCTTTGTGTTCGATGTGTAAAGGATTTTTTAAAAACATCTTAAAACCTTCGCGAATATATATACACCCAATTCTCTTTTTACACGAATTTTTTTTCCACGAATTCGATTTAACACGAGTTCAAAAGAAAAACAATTTCTTTTTTTACACGAATTATTTTGCTTTAACACGATTTTTAATTTTATGAATTTCAGATATAATTCACCCTTTTTCCAAAGTTGAAGTTATTTTTTATAAAATATTTAATGAATTAAAATGTGTAAGCACGAAATAAATTAAGTGAACTCTAACAACAATTTTTTAATATTGTTTATACCGAATTCTCTCTTTACACGAATTTTTTTTTACACGTATTTTTTGGGAACGTATCTATCGTGTAAAAAGAGAATTAGGTGTATTGATTTATCTATCGGCCCAGCTACGTCTGCAAGGGATTTATGAGCAGATGGATTCTGAACACGAAATTCGCGCCCATTCTTACCTTTTCGCGCCAATAAAAAAATCTTATATAAAAAGATCAGAAGGATTTATTTAAGTTCTTTTCACTAAAACAATTCCATGGACGGACTACCAGAAAACCACCCTTTGACATTAATTATCTTACATAGAATCTTACAATCTATTTAATTAGCGGACGGATCTGATAAGTTCTTGTTTTGTTTGTTTGTTTAAGGTACACAGTCTGTGCATTTAGGTTCTTTTCCTTTAATTTAATTACAAAGTTTTTAGCGGTAATTGATAAAATGACAACTATTTTTCGAATGTCAAATTTATGTCAATTACTTTCTTGATTTTATGATGTTTCACTTTTGATACCATACGCCATTTTTAATATAGAGTATTATAGGTTTGTGCAGATGTGCGTAACATGCAGAAAGACGTAGGATAGAACCACCTTATGTTCTACCGATCGATTCAGAATCATTTTCTGCAAATCTATCGATCTGTCTGTCCCGCTGCTTGTTTGGCCGTCCGCTGTCCGCCCATGTAAGTGTGATTATGAAAATTTCTCGACAAAACTTGCTCTGTGATAGTAGCGCAGTAGCGTAGTACCACGTAGACTATGTGTATCAAAAGGAATAAAATGTTGGTTTTTGGCTCGTTATTCATAAATTGTAACTGAGAAGTGTCGAAAAATTAGAACGCATTTTCTTAGGGCGACGCTGTAGTACCTGAAAAAAAATGATAAAATCGACTAGTGTATCGAAGTTTAATTCTCTTAAAAAAAACCATTGTAACGCACACACATACGCTTTAAAAGCCACAAGCTTATAAATTCTTGGTCAGGTTCAAATTTGGAATGTCCCTAAGTTTGTCCATCTGTTCGCATGTTCAGTTGACCGATCAGACTAAGCCGACAAACAGGCTTAGATCAATTCAGATTACGATTCTGAATCGATCGGTATAAAAAAAGGTGGATCTATCTAATGACCTTCTGCGTGTTACATGCGACCGCACTAACTTAATATACCACAAGTTTTGCAGGGTATAAAAACAGAAAAAAAAGTATCGTTATTCGTTAATATTAAAATGTCGCACATGCGTAAACGATTTTTTTATTCTGTACTACTCCATACATAGAATATACCAGAAAATTTTAGTTAAGTATTTGTTGTGGTTTACAAACGACGAAAAAAGCGTCAAATTGCTTTGTTTCTGAAAACAGATGCTTAGGGTATATTGTACTGTAGGCGTGTCTATTTGATAAATTTAGCCCATTTTCAACACCAACCTTCGTGCAAGAACTTCCAATGTTTTCGGCAAATTTGAAAGGAATATCTGAGTTGTTGACACCATGGCAGGCAGTTTGGCGGACGGACACAAGCAATAATGTGATACCGATCAAAAATATGTATGTATAATAGGGGTATCTGAAACTTTCTTGTAGATGTTGCAAACGTTTTGACAAAATGAAAAAATGCTATATATATATATATGAAACGTTACGATATATATACGATGTTATAAGCAAAGCAATTTTCTTTTTATGTTACGATTTTTCAACTACTTAAGTTAGATGTGATTTGCTTTTATGTGTATTCTCAACCGAAACTGCATATTACAACAGGGAAGACTCCACACGCGTGACTAAATCAAAGCCCCGTTTTTTTATATCACAATTCTTTTCTTAATTCAAAATTATAAGAATTGCTCTCTAAGGTTCGCATTTTGGTATTTAGGGTTTACTTCATGTAATTTTGGCCTGATGTTTGCATATGAACAAAGCTCCAAGAGGTTGAGACTCCACACAGAATTTTGAAAAAAATGAAAATATGAATATAAAACAATTACGAAAGTTATATTCGGCGGGAACCGAATCTCGCATACGTACCACTATGCTTTTCGTATTCTACTCTCCGAGCTCTTTGATTTGATACCCATATTGCTGGTGTTATTAAAAAAAAAAATTAATCGCGTTGTCTACCAGATTCATTTTAAAATTAACCCATTTATAAGCAGATAATATCTCAGCATTTGAGAAGCGTACAAAATAGTTTTAAACGTATTGTCTTGTTTGCCTTATGATAAATAAGAATTAAAATTAAAAAAAATTAAAAAAATTAAATTTAATTGGTCGTAAATTTGTGTGGACACGTCCAATTGGTTCCATTTTTGGACCTAGAGGGCAAAGTGTCTCGTAAAGCAAAGGTGGAAAATTTCAACCATTTGATTTTAATAACTTCCGAGTAACGAGCAAAAATCCGAAAGTTTTTTTTGAAAAAAGAGGGTTGTGTTCAGTATACGCTCCATTGCGATCTTCTGCTTAAACCAATTTGATCCATTTTCAATACCAACCTGCGTGCAGAAACTTCTAATGTTTCCACTAAATTTGAAGTCAATATCTTTATTTTTGCCCGGACAATCCCAATAACAAACAGCATACAGACAGACAGACACGGTTAAATCAACTCAGAATTTCACGTTGATCAAGATTATATCAATTTTATAGGGTCTGTGAAACTTCCCTTTGGGTGTTACATATATTATGGAAAAAAACAAAAAGAGTATAACCCCACCTTACAGTGGTGGGCATTATAAAGAGGGCGAAATGTGGTCTTTATTTTGTGAAATTATCTGTTGAAATATTTGAAGAATATCGTACGTACGTAAATTTTCCTTCTATCTTATAAGCAAAGTTTATAAGCGAAATATATTTATATTTAGGTTTGACCCAAGCTCAGTCTCAGTTATTGTTTGTTTTGTGGTAAATCTGAAATCTGGAAAAATGAATGAAATGAAATTTATAAGAAACATACATTAATCAAAGCGTTATTACGTTCACTATCAAAAAACAAGAAAATAAAAATTACGATTTTTGTATGTTTTTCATAAGTAGTGGGCATCTAAAATTCGTCCTAACCCTTCAAAGAGATTTAATAAATATTTTTATATGCATACTATATATGATCTGTATTAGTGGCCACCACCCCGGCAAATGATTAATGACTTTTTATTTCAAAGACATGTGGTCAGCCACGTTAAACATTTGTGTTTGTCAGCGATTCAATGCAAAAGAGATGAAACGCATTAATTATAGCAAATCCTATGTAAAACGAAAAGAAGGAGAGATAACTAAATTTGGATCTCTTAGAAGTCCAAAAATGAAAACAATTCAACATCAATGGTGTTTTATTTTTAAATTTATGGACGTTTTCTGAATGTGCATGTTTATGTAATGCAAGGCATATGCGATATGTGTTGATTTTCCTGATGACATCATTTTTATGTCAGCCGTACACCACTCTTATAATCGTTAAGGTTGTTGTTATTGCTGATGATGATGATGATGATGATTTTGTTCTTTTTTTTTTACGTGTTTCATTAACTTTTTGAACTTTGTTTGATATTCAGTTTGTAAAATTAATGATAAACGACCTACACGTATATATATACATATATAATAATCCCTGGATGATAACCTGCTGAGGGTTGAAAATTCTTTGGATTCTATGTTTACGTTTTTATATACGATTGTAATAAATATTTAAATATTTTTCATCAACATATCTTCGCTGCGCTATTTGGTTCAATATTATGTAAATGTTGTCAGTGTTGTTGTTGCATTTGTTTTTTAATTTATTATTTATACGCGTAGAACATAAAAATATTAATTTTAATCTGCTGCTTTGTTGTTCTTTGTTATTTTTCTTGTTGTTTGTTATCTGTCTTTTTCCCTCACTCCCTCTCACTCTATCTCTCTTTCTCTATTTATACCTCGTTACTATATTTGCCATATATAACTGTTGGAGTTAAACGGTTTTTTATAGTCATAATATTGAAACAGTTTTTCTGTCATGACATATCGAATGGTTGAGAGACCACACGATGGCGTTCATTTAATGAAAATTCTGGTTTTCTGCCTCTGTTGCTATTGTTGTTACTCTTGCTGTTAGTGTTATTTTAAGCATAAAAAACCAATTAAATGAAAATATAAAACGCAAATGTAATACACAATTATAGATAAACGTATTTTCTCGATTTAAAATAAAAATAAAAAAAAAAAAATTTCTCTAAAAAAAAAACAAAACACAACTTAATTCAAATATATTGAAAAAGCTAAATACGCCTTGAAGCGAATTAAGGACAATCATAATCCGTTTTATTTTTATTTACGCCATAAAATCACATTTACAACGCCATGATTGACCTTAGATTTAGCTAATGAGAGTTGTGCACAGATGGTTCAAAAATTTATTCCCCAGACAGACAGAGTGTCTTTGTGATATTTTTTTTGCAGAAAAACGTTTTCGAGGTGAAATCAAGGCACAGCTATGCACAAAATTCTCTTGTTTCCCTTTATTATCCTTTAATATTTTTTATGTAATAATTGATTTTTTATCTTTCGATTTCGGGCATCCATTTGCTTGGCAACCTCTCGGCTCTTCTGGAAGAGGATAAGGAAAGTTTCCATTTTTTCAAAGGTTTATGCATTCTCAAGGATTTTCCATACTAGCAGTAGGCATCAATCGATTTTCGATAGTCGTAGTGCAAGCACTTTCCCCACGTAGTAAGGGAGTAGAGTAGAATATTTCCTATTAGTTTTACGTTCGCTTGGGAGTCACTTAAAAATTAAACAAGAATTTTTTTTTTTTTTTTTTTTTCGCTGTTGAGTAAAGTTGGACTAAGCCAATAAATTTGTGACTTATATGTCCAAAGTGCAATACTTTACTGTGAGACAAGAATAAAGTGTTAAGAAATTCTAATGGATTCGGACCCAAAAACTCGATATTGACGATTGAGTCGATTGTGGGTGCCAAAGTGCTTGTGACTAGAATTACAAGTTGGGTAACACTAGATTTCCATATGTATTAAGTTTTCCTTG
>KK502616.1:502741-518712 GCA_000688735.1 Glossina austeni
CTATCAGCTTTATTGAAAACTCCACCGCACTTGAGATTTGAGCCTAAGATCAGTCAGTTATTAGTCTACTCGGCCATTCAAGCGGATTCCAGACTAACAGAGTCGATCAAATTGTAAATCTAATGAAAAATACGCATTTTTTTATAATAAACGTCGTTATTATTATTATTATTATTATTTTTCTTTTTTTGTTTTACTTTATTCTAACTGGTTAGGCAATATAATGAATGTCAGCACCTACCACTTTCTACTGTAGAATTTAAGTGCATATGTAATATATGAGTACAACCAAACGTATTGCGCCATACATTAAAATCTTCGGTGTCCAGTGTTGCCGCGTTGTCATTTTAGTTGTCATCACATTAGAGAAACTCCATTGGTTAGTGCTGCAGTCATATACATTACATTGGACTGTCTGCTTGTATCTCCGTTTCTCCGTTTCTCCCCGTTTCTCGCCCACTATTTGTGTGTTTGTGTGTTCATGGTGCCGCTGTTTAATTATCGCCGTTGTGTATTTAGGTTCGAGCATACTATGGATCCTGTGTTGAGATGTATGCATATAAAGTTATGCACATGCATGCGTTATCATATATTATTGCTTACCTTTGGGAAGCGACCATGAGGCTAATGAATATTTAAGTATCACTTATATTATAGGAATGCGAGCGAGTCCATGTCCTGAATGTGTTGATATAAATTATATCGACACATATAAATGCATATCTACATAAATGTGTGTAGGAAAAAGTTAACGAGATATGTCTGCCAATAGTTAAATGGCGATAATTTATATTCTCATTTAATTCGTAGAAGAAGAATAGTTTTACAAATTACTTCAGCAATTTATTTTAATTCTTAAGAGATTAAAATGAAAAAGAATGTAGAAGAGACATATTTTTTTTTGTTTTTTTTTTGTTGCTTTAAAAATGACAACGTGCTAGAAATTTTAATATTCCTTATAACCCCGTTTGGAAGTGCAATAGATTTGCCAAGAAATTCATTTATATGTATATGCATTTATTGTCGGGCTTCTTTTCACAGTCAAAGTTTTTTGTTATGCATTAAAAATGAATTTGGGTTAAAGTCTAAAAATACAAAAATTATGTCAGTGATGCATATTTAAATGTATCCGTTTACTTCTTGAATTCAAATGAATTATGTGCATAAGTTACGATTTCAGTTCAACATACATACAAAACATATTCATACTACTTCTCAACACATATATAAAGACACGGGAGGAAAATATATATAAATCTTGAGATCTCTTTTACAACTTCATATATATTGCATAATTTTTTAGGAGAGTATGCTTTTTGATAGGAAAAGTGAAAGTTACGAGATACGAGAATTTAGAGCTTTAGAATTTAGAACTCATCCATTTGAGAGCAAATAGATTAATTTTAACTGAATGCATTTGTGGTTAATTTAGGTTCGAATAATCAATTCCTAAATTAATCAGATTCGTCTAAACGAAAGTAAAAGAAAGAATTTTTTTACAGAGAGGAATCGCCCGACCCGACCCGACTTGTTAGTGATTTTACTAATATCGCTGGTGTTTGGGGAAGATAAGTCTTCCAGATTCCGACATCAGTTTTAGGCGCATAAATCTATTAAGAGGCAATAAATTCATATTATAGGATCGCATGACTCTCCCGTGTCGGTAAAGCAAAAAAGGCAAACAGGGCACTATACACTTGAATAATCCATTTTCTTACGGACTTGGTTGGCTTCTTTAAAGACCATCGCCAAGAAAATTTGATAAACTAGCCGAATGCATAGCACCACGTAAAACTTGCTATTGCTACTCTCGGATCTGGACCGGGAGTAAAGGAATGTTTGTCTCTCTGCTAGAGGAGGACAGAAAAGGATGAGAGAACAGAACAGATATCTAAAGCGGATTTGAAATGCTTTTCTACAGAGATCTTCGGCAACGACATTCGAGCCTCTTTCCGGTGTAATTATACCGCTGCTATTTGTAGTGATAATCGCTACTACTCACTTCACATCTCCGCAGGCATGTTCTTCGATACTTTCTTAGATCCTTTCGTAATCGTAATAACGATTTATGTGAATCATAATGAAATACTTGGCAGAAAACTTGCTTTTTTAAAAGATTAGTGATATAGTGCAGGCTTCACATTGCCAAGAAAAGTTTTAATAGGGCCTTTTAATTACAATTACTTGCCTCTTAGCGGCCTCACCTTTCTCCCCTGCACAGACAAACTTCTACATCTGAGTCAACATAAAAGCTACAAATAAATTGTCGTCTTAACTAGTTACCTACTACTACATAATGGATCTCGCATGTCAAAGATTTCCGCAAATGACTAAAAACATTTGAGAAGTTCGCACAGGCTTGTAAACTTAGGTAAAAGTATAATCTTCATTATACTACAGTGCGTAGAGAGTTCGGGGAAGGAAAGAAAGTAATGAACGAGTTTTCGCAAATTATCTTACCTAGAGAAGGCAAGCAGGGTGACTTCTCGAAGTGTACTATTTAAGAACAATTTGTTTGCGATGGCCTTGCGATGAAAATTCAAAAAAACTCCTTTAGAATTGATTCTAAAGGCTTAATAAAAACGTAGCAGAGTCAGAGCATTTGTAGCAAAACCAACATCAACTATCTATACTTAAGTCTTCTATCGTAGGCACAGATGTCATTGACAGCTTTCAAAGTTTCTTATAATAATGAAATCGCGTTGCATTATAAAACACTTTTTAATAAATTTCCAGAGAAATTTTTTATTAACACATTTTCCTAACACTTTCATTCACTTGCATATAAATGCAACCTTTGCGCATAAATGGTATCAAATTAAGTCAATCATATATCTCTAGTTTTGCTCACAATCTTCCTTGCCAGCCAGTAACTCTGGCTTAGTTTACACGGGATAAATTATAAACAATAAAAGTCTTGCACGGTTATTTTTTAAAAGCATTCTTGGTCTTGTTATGTCTCAAAATAGTTTGATTCTACTCTAAGTATAGATTTCTAATAGATAACTGGGTACTACCAAGCGTGAAGGTATATGTAAAGAATATTTTTTCCTTAATAACGCCCCTTTTCAATTACTTGCCCGCAAAGACTAAATATAAATACAAAGGAATTTCCCTCTTGAACTTTGACTTTGACATTGACATTTATAATGGTTTTGCAAGTGGAAGTTTCTCATCTAGTACACGTAAAATTCGATATAACATAGTCCGGCAATCTTTTAACTGTTCTCACTGAATCGGAAGTTTTGCTTTAATATCTTCAATCCTATATGATTTTTGAAGTAGCCGTTTCTATTTTCAAAGATTGACCCCTTGTCAAGTTTTTAATTATTTTAAGTATAAAAAAATGTTTCTCTGCGTGATTTCAATGTTTCGTTAGGAACTGTGAATTTTTTATTTTTATTTTGATATATAAATCACGAAAATTTTTTCTCCATTTATTTACGGAAAAATTCCAGTCATTTATTGGAAAAAAACTTGGTTCTACTTTTGGTCAATTTTTAGGCTACGTCTGTGAACAATAATGTCACAAGTTCATATTCTAAAGAAGTCATTGTTTGAATTGACTTAACATCACCGTTTATTTTCCTCTTGTTTTAGTTGCCGTATACGTATCTTTCTTCAAAAATCTTTAGTTTATCTTTCAAACAAGTTTATTGGAAAAGTTTTTCGGCGACGACTGACTTATAAGACGGTTCACACGCTGAAAAAACAAATTTTGATCGGGTCCCTATAACAAGCTAAAAAACACTCGTATAACAGAATGAATGCAGATGTTACGATGTTCTGCTCCAGTAATTAATATAACGATTAAGTCCTTAAAAGAAAGGGTATAATTTGCACACGCTATCAATTAAGAAAAACGTTTGCCATTTTTTATATATATGTTTATTAATAACGTACATTAATTGCTTGCATGCATTCCAATTATTTTTTCATTTGAAACCGGCATTTATTGGGAAAAATTGATGCGTTATATGTTAATCAATATATTTCCCATCATATTCTACTTTTTCGAATGACCCATTTTCGTACTCCTTAAGCATGGCAAGAACGCGTGCCAGTCAAGTTATGAGAAATCGATCTGAACAAGTTATAATTAGAAGATGCAATGTCTGGTACGCTGGCTGCAGCAGAACTTCCCATTCGAGTTGCAACAGCGTCTTGACAAATCTTGCAACGTGTGGCCGAGTGTTGTTATGCAAGGGGATAGCTTTGCGCCTGTTAATCGCTATTGATGGTTTTTTTTTGCAACAATACATCGTTCAATTTATCGACGTCGGTAGACATCTGCAGTAACAGTTGGATTCGGTTTTAGGAGCCCGTAATGCAGTACAATTTCGGGATCCCATCATATACACAACAAAACTTTATGGCGATGAATATATCGTCTCGGTGGGACGTGGATGGCTCTCGCATTCTTGCGATTGGAATTGTCATAGCAGATCCAATTTCATACGACGCAAAAATTCTTCCTTTTTTTTTTTCCTGGCAAGCAATGAAACGGCGATGTTGAGACCGTTCGAAATGATATTCTCAATCAATTCGTATGGTAAGCATTTTCCCTCCTGTTGAATATTTCCCATCGCATGTGAACGTTTAGAAGCAGATGATTCATCAACTGCTCAGGTGTTCTTTGACATTTTTAGCTGGATTTACGTCTAATAAGTCTAGCAATTCGTTGTCTTCGAACTGTTGTGGTCCTCCAGGATGTTCTTTGCCATTGACTGATTAAAACCACTCCTTTTACCCCGTAGTTCGCTTCAGTGTCGATGTGGATGATTGTCCTGGACTAACCCATTATGTTTTTGCGCTTGAGATTGTCTCTTCGCCAGGAACAACGCACCATAGAAAACCCTTCTGTCTGCATGTAAAGATGTACAAACAATTGATTTATCAACTGCTAAGCCATTCGAAAGTGTTTTGGGACTTTGAGTTGAGTTCCCATTCAATAAGTCTTGCAATTCATTGTCTTCGAACTGTTTTGGTCCTCCAGGACATTCTCCCTCGTTAGCATCAAAATCAACCGTTGAAACCAAAAGCTACAATTGGATGATGTTCTGCGACAGGCAGATTTCTTCAAATCACACAACAAAACTAATAAATGTCGGAAATGTAAATTTGAGCTTTCCCTGGCTAGCATCTGTCTACATGGAATAACTTAATAATACTAAATGGAAATCTAGTATTTTGTCAAAATCATTGAATTTAACCGTTGCGTGCGATGATACTTCGCATGACTTTATCATTTTCATTAATAGAGGCCCTTGATCAAAATACATGCAAACACCTACTATACACTCATTGTACGATATTCATTACCTTTTATCCGCACAGGAATCAAAATGTGGTGAACTACGTCTGCAATTGTACTTCTATCCGTTGTACGTTATTTTAGTAGCTTATGTTTGCTATAAAAAAAAAAAAAAAAAAAAAAAAAAAAAACTTTAAAAAGCGTATTTTAACAAATCCGCTGTCACTGCAGTCGACATAATCCGAGCGTCACTGTGTCACAGTAATAAACATTTTGCAAACTAAGTTAATTTATTAGAAATAAGCTTTGGTTTCAATAAAACGAACAGCGAATAATAAATAGACTGAACTCTGACATGAATTTATTTCAAAAAAAAAAAAAAAAGTTAGATGATAGTATGGCCATTGAAGCCAATTAGTCGGCATTTGCAAGTCGAGACCTGACAGTCTTTCGCACGAGGTTATTTTTCATAGGTAAGTGCCATAAATAAGCAAAAATTGAAAAATTTGCTACCTTTAAAGGTTAGTTAAAAAACAAATGGAATAATGATTTTGCTTAGTAAAAGTTGTTAAGTACATATAGTTACAATATTTTTTTTTCAAAATAAAGCATTAAAGCGGGCAACAGAAGACTACTTTAATTTTTGCATAATTTTCCATTTGATGTAAAAAAATTTTTTACAAAATATTTTTGCAAATGAAATAACGTATGAAAGAACCGAAGCTTTGATCGCTTTCAGCGGAATTTTTAATGTCTGTCACGTGTACATCATTGGATTAATAGGTAGACATAAAAAATCCATTTACCCGGTACATCAGTCACATATCGTAACGTATAAACATATGAAATTGGCAGCAGCGGTGCTGACCTTAGCAGTTGATCTAACTGATTGGAGTGATAAGAAGAAAATATTATTTTGTTTAAATAAAGTTTTGAAGTCTTGATTGTATGATTCCAATTGACGAGCAGACGGATAGACAGCCATGGCGCAATCGATCAAGAATATACTTTATAGAGCCATAATAAATATTTCGCTACTTTATAAAATACTTAGTAAATCTAATACAATGGATATAAAAAAATAATTAAGTTTACTTTATAGCTGCTGAAGAAGTTATTTAAACCAATGCTATTACTCCGCTAATGTATACATATATTTAAACTGAATATGTGCGATTTAGTATTAATCACGATGAATTATTTCTGCTCGCTTTTCTGCTATCAATTTGAAATGTTTTATTAATTTCTTTCACAATTGACTTTCTTTTCCGTTCACTCTCTTTCTTACTATTTGCTTCTTTCCTTGATAACTTTATGCATTCAATAACTTTAACATTCATTTTGGTTGTGTCTGATGCCATTTATCACATTTCCTGCACATGAAGGAGTATAAAATAACAAATCGAAGTAAGTAAAACGACATGTATAGTATAAGCAGAGAAGGCAAATAAACAAAGACTATTAAATTTCCATTTTGATAATAGAATCAAAGGCATAAACATTCATATGCAAGAGCTGCACTTGTATATACATATATTTATATATATGATGGGTTTGAGTGTATCTTTATGTGCATATCCGCATACAAAATGCCAAAAGCAATGGAAGAATTTCCGGATTAGACAATCCACAATATAGAAATGTTTGTAAGTTGTAAGGTGATTTATTTTAAGCTGTTTATATACATATGTAAGTGCATACATACATACATACATACATACATACGTGTATATGGGTTTATGTCTGTGTTCAACTTTTAGCATTACTTCCGTCTAATAAATACTCAACATATTTTTCCAACATTTATTTATTTTGTTGTTGTTGTTGTTGTTGTTGTTGTTGTTGTTGTTGGTGTTATTTTTCTTTTTCAAATATTCTCTATCTCGGCTATACGTGGAGTGTGCCAACTTTTCAAAGTTTGCAAACAGACACATACGCCGAGTTGGATGGACATTTAAATATATGAATTTATAAAAGATTTTCGGTGAGATTTTCAACAGAAATACTAACACAGACACACAAAGTTAATCCAAACATGAACACACATACACTTGCACATATGCACTTGCATTATTAAACTGAATCGTGCTTTATAGAAATGTGTCACTGTTGATGAATGATGCACTTGCTGAACAACAGTTATAGCTTTTGTTGCTGCTGCTGTTGTTGTTGTTATTATTATTGTTGTTGTTATTGTTGTTGTTATTGTTGTTGTTGTTCTTGTTCTTGTTGTTGCTAAAAAAACACAATTCACTTATGTTTACAGAAAGAAAATTTTTGTCTTGTTTGCCTTTTATTTTTATAGATCCACGAAACTCCAAATTTTTTTTCTGTTTTCCTCATTCTTTTTTTTTGTTTTGGTGCTATGCACAACTTTTCCATGTTGACATTATTAATGTTCTTATGTGACGACATTCAGCTACAATCGTTATATAATTTAATTAAAATAGTTCTTCTCTTTCTCTGATTTTATTTTCTTTTCCAATATTTTTTTGTTAAATCAATCTTAAGCTAAATTTTTTTCATGAAAATTAAATTGCAATTAAAGCGACATATAATCGCAAATGAAATATATAGAGATTTTATTAAATAGACCTCATCACTTGAACCATAAATCATTGACGATTGCTTTAGCGCGATTTAGATTTTATTGATAATTTGATGATATGCCATTTAAGCTTCGATCGGTAATCACAAACAATTGAATTTACAGTTTAACCAAAATAATTTTACTTACAGTTATTCTTATCGTTGTGATAAACACACATCTCGCACATTCAATATTAAAGTTTAGGTATATCCTTTATTTCGTTTCATGTGTTGAATTATGTTCCATTTATGCTTTTTCCTTATCGTATATGTTATGCAATCGCGCGAGAAACGCATATATATGTTAAAAAATTTGTTTAACAAATTCCTGCTTGGAATACCAATAAAAATCCAGTTTCTAAATATTTACATATATGCGTTGATATTGTCATCCTGAATTATGTTTTCGCATATACAATAAGCAACATGCTTACAAACACACAAACACACACACACACACATTTGTGTATTTGAATGCAAATCTTTCACTTTACACATGTGAGCACTTTTACAATACATACGCTGCACACTTGTTTAGTTTTCCTGTTTAGTATGCGTAAAGGGAAAAAATAGAACAGGTAAGAGGCTTTAATCGCCGGAAAACGACTCTTTGGTACCGTATCTCAAGCAATTCAAATTTCTTTCTTTTAGTAAGTAATACGAACTTCTTAGTGAATACCGTAAATAGCATTTTTAATCTTTTTTGCTTTACTAGTAAAACAAGGACTACATGACCACGTATTTTTATTTAGACGAATACTTTGCCTTTGAAGCCTTTGTTTAAAGGGAATAAAAAGAATTCTCTACTACGTTTTCTACACTTTACACTTTACAGTGCAGCTTATTGATCATCTTGGCACCGTTTGTCTTTTCAGCTGTACCTGGTCTACCTACTGCTTAGCTATCCGCATTGCTTAGAGCTTGATTTAGAATTTATCTAAACAAAATAATTCCCGCTAGCATATCATTACCCAGCAAATATTCTCTTTCTCTGCTACACGTGCTCATAAAATTGCTCATCGAATTTTTACGCATTTTACCACCAAGATTATCCATAACTTGCTTGCTTGCCAATATCAACGACATTAACGGTACAATTTGTGGCTACACTCCATTTTCGCTAATATTTCCGGTGGCCGCTTCCATCTGAAAACCATAAATCTTGTTTATAACTTTAAACGCACTCTTGTTCTTCGCATATCGGTTCACTTTACCATCGCCTGACATCTCTATATAAATATAATACCACTGCCGCCCCTACACTTACAGCTAATAGTCCTTTCTTCCATTTTAACCGCAATATTTTACAAACATCCTTCAATCTTAACTTGTTCCACTCAACTTGTTTCGTCCGCCGATTAGTTCGTCACCATTGATTTTGCCTATACTTTGTCACATGTCGGTGCGTAGGGCCACAACGTCTTCATAAGATTTAATACTTGTTAACTACTTTTTCTTCTCATGCTCTAGCACTACAGTGTTTACTGATTTTATTGTTTCGCAATCATTTTCTATTAGAAGGATATCGTCTTGTCAGCTTACAATTTATTATTCGTCTTCTTTTCTTTGCAAAATCATTTCTTTTCTTCATTTATTTATATTTCACTTTCAATTAATTTCGAATCTGTAATATCATGCGGGAACAATTAGACCGCATTGCTGCCTATGCTAATTACTATCAAGGTGTCAAAATAAATCTGTGCATTCATCTGCCTTTCATTTTAATTAACAATAAGGAACAGGAAATATTTACTACTTCTTACTGTTTTAGGGGAACCTAAGAGCGAGAATTTATAACAAACGTCCAAACTTTTCTATTTGTTTAGAGTCGAGAGTAGAGTCGAGTTACGATTTAAAGTTTGACAAGCCATCAGTTGCCTTATTAGTGATGAGATTACTTCTGCGGAATTTTAATAGTTCTACACCTTTTCCAAATTTTACTCATTGCATTCGTTCGTAATGGATTTTTTCCTTTTTTTTAATCTGTTCACCTGCAAATGTTCTACTTCTTGCACGCCATGCTCGCCATCAGCAGCAGCTAACGATTTGATGTACAATTTTTTATTACCGCTTTGCATTCTTATTTTCGTAAATATCTGTGTAGCTTAACTTCAAGTTGGACACTTTTTTTTATATATTTAATTTTTTTAATTTATTTAAAATTAAATTAAATTTAATTAAATTTAATATTTAATTTTAGTGAACTCTTTGCGACGCTTGCATTGGCCTAACCTTGTTGTTCGTACCGTCTTAGTTCACGCCATGTGTTCACCTTTTCTGCATTTATATTCAGTGGGGAAATCAAGTTTCAAATTATGCTCTCTTATAAAAGACCTTTCAACCATAAAGCCACTTTGCAATGGAGCGCTTCATTCTACTTTTCATAATCGTTCGCAGATATTGCGAGAAAAACAATTTCATTTAAAGAGATCGCTTTTATAATTATATCTGTGACGGGCATGTTTAGCTATCGCTGAAGATAAATTAATTTGATGACTAACTCTCTTTTCGAATAAATATGGCTGGGGTGTTGAGTGAGCATTTTGCATCTACGTTTTCTATAAGAAAGAGAAAATATTCATTCAATGATTTCCATTAAAATATTTGAGGAAGGCATTGCGGAGTTAGAGCTACGGTAGCAGTAGAGGCATTCTTTCAAAATAATTAGACTTCAGATCTAATGGGGAATCAAATTGACCGAAAGTATATACAGGAAGAAGATATCAAAGGACACTCCATACTTACTTGAACGATTTTAAATAGGCACCAAGGCTCCAAGACAGCACAGGGATATCAATTCTTTTACATGATTCATCAATTCGACGAAAGGCTTCTAACCCACATTCTTATAAAATACAATAAATATGTGCCTTAAATATTACATGAATTTTCGTACACTTCATTCCATTTCCTAGCTAAAAAGCCTTTTCAAAGAACACCAATCATTTACGTGCCCCAGAAGAAAAAGCATTAGTCGGGAAAAACATTTGTTTTCTAATAGCAAAAGATTATATCATAAGTGTCCCTTTCCTAGCTACAGGACAACTCGTATGTTCCATAAGGTAAATGGAATCCAATTCGAATCCATTTCGAAAGATTAATTAACAATTTCCACATTTAGCACAAGCTAAAGAAGTGGAATCCATTTCGAAAGATTAATTAACAATTTCCAAGAAGAAAAGAGCAGCCAAAAGGGTCCAGTATGTAGACTTACCTTACTTACTGTGAAGCATTCTTTGTGAAGGCCAAACGGTTCGAACATTCGAAACTCGTATACTAAAGCCAAAATGATCTCTCTCTCGCTGTACTGTTTTGACTTACAAAAACATCTAGGAGATTCTAGGAAGGTCTTCCCACACTACCTGAATCAATTATAAAACCTTAAAGTGGCCTTGCACTCGTGTATATATATATACCTATATATATATATAGGAGAATTAAACATATTGCAAGTGTATATTTTATGATTACGAAGAGACAAAATCCTGCGGCGTGGTCAGAGTAATTGTTTTTTTGTTTTTTTTTTTTTGTTTTTCAGAATCACATAAATATCAGAATAAATATTTGTTCTTGGTAAGCGCATCCAGTGTCTCATGCTTTTGTTCTTATTTTCATAGCACAATTTCTCTAATCTTTGTGTACACACGCAACGACTTTAGACTATATATCTTTATGCCATATATGTTTATTTTCATATCTACTTATATATATATATTTTTATTACCTAAAATAAAGTGAAAAAAAAAAAGAATGAATGAATGAATGAATGAATGTAGAAGAATTTAACAAAACGAAGAAGAGCCATCCGGTAAAATACTCTTTCAGCTGCGGTTTTATCATGAAAATAAAATAGAGAAAGCTTTCTACTGAACTGTACTTGACTTGCTAGTAGAGACGGTTTAATCTAGGTGGAGAAATGTTTGTTGAGTTTGGGTGGTGGGTTACCGAGAATTGAGTAAATGTTTGCTCTCGAATATGTCAGGTTTTGCATATCTAACTATAAATACCAGGATTACAATGTTATCCTACTACTACTACTACTACTACTACTACTACTACTTCGACTACTACTACTACTACTAGTACTTTTACCACAAGTTCTACTTCGACAAATGCACACACGAGCTTAAGCTTTTGCATTAACACGCACATGGAAATAAGTAATATATTTATTGCCGACTATATTGTACACGTAAACTTAGAATGAGACTTTACTTGTATTGTGTTTCGTTTCATTTTTATTGTTACATACAAGTCTTAAAGCGACTTATCTTAAGTATAAATCTTAAAGCAACAACATGTTGATTTCCTTAAGGCAAGCTCTGCACTCGTCTTTTTCCAGATTCTTTGTAAAATATTCTTATCGCATAGAAATACATAAAAAATTAGGATGGAGGTACGAAACCAAAAATAAGCAGGAAAGACACTTTCGCCTTAAGCTAAATCTTTGAACCTTTTATCCTGTTCCAGGCAAATGCATGGAAATCCTATAACATTTGTCGGAAATTTGGGTAGTGTTCTGAAAATAACGGATCAGCCGATGTGAAAAAACTCAATACAATTTGCACCGACTGTGATCTAGTAGGTTGCGCATTTTGGCCATTTATCTTTAAAATGCCATTAAGGAGTTGGAGTCATAATCAAAGTGAAGATATATATTTATATATAAGATATATATGATTATGCACAATCGATATTGAAAAAAACCAAAAAAAAAAAATCGATACCTAAAAATTGAAAAGAGTTTTTCCTCTTATGTGTAAGTAAAACACTTTGACCCGTTTTAGTTGTGGGGGACTCCAATAAACACTTTTAACAAATCTTACGTCTTTATTATATTATCAATTACCGTTTCTAGCTGCACAGTTTTTATAAGCGATTTATTTCAAAGTACTTTAAGCGAAAACATTAATCGATTTAGTTTCGAACGTTAAATGTTTTGATTCTTAAAAATATTTTGAAGACATACAGTTGAGCGTTAATTCTTCAAGACTAACATTTGCGGCTGTCGCGTATTCCAACACGCCCAGCTTACCTTGGCTGTAACGTTTTCGGTTCCGAGGATGAGTGCCGACAATTCCCATAATTAGAATGAGATCACTACCCGCGCAAAACAATTTACATGCAAAGTATCCGGGGTTTAGTAAATTATTAGACTTTAGAAGGGCCAATGGTAGTGGTTTAATAGTCGACACAAAAGGCACAACGTCTACGTCCTGTGACGAATTATTTAACGCGACATTACGCAAATTTTTACTCTTGTCTGTTCGGTTTTATAAAGACTCACACCGGGACTGAGAAAAGGACTACAGACTCGTTTATTAGAAACAGTTTCGATCGGAAATTATCTTTACTCACGTTAAAAGGAAAAACATTGCGTATTGGGTAAATAATTCAGTTTTCGCAGTTGCAAAGAGCTCTTGCCGCCCCAGAAGCCCGCAAGTCGTTAATCAAAACACACTCAAATACACGAAATGATACTGAATTTTTAAGGGGAATGTTGCGAATCGTTCAGTTTAGAATAATTTTGTCGGACAGTAGCTATCCGGTAGACTTGGCGTTCAAATTGACGGAAAAATTTATGTAAAAATTCGTATACATTTTTACTGCTTTTCGCTGTTCTTTCATCTGGATCCGAGTAGGAAAATTTCACTCTTTTCGTACTAAAAATAGGCATTTGCTTCAGCTGTGGTGCATGTAACCATCAGACCAGACAGTGACAAGTTAATTAACAAAGAACATATATTTCAATACCACAAAAACCTTTCTAAAGTTGGCAGCGCCGATAACATTTCATAATAGCGTAAAGATGGCACATTCAAAAATTTTCTCGACTTTTAAATTGTTTGCCAAAGCAAATGTTTTCTATTTTTCTTTATTTATCATTAAGTTTCCAAACGCTGTTCTTACAGCATTTTCACGATCGCTGATATTTTCTGGTTCGAAGAAGATGATTACGGCTTCTTTGAACAACGGGCATGATGTTTAGCTATTATTACCGTCATATAAATCATTTTCGAAAGAACTGAACGGTAAAATAAATTGAAACGTGATAATAAGAGAAAGGACAGCAGAACAACGTTACCGTACTCATAACACTGCACTTTCTGAACGGAAATAATCAGTTTTTCATAAAGAAAGCATACACATACCTACTACTGAAGTATCTGTAAAAATCCAAATGAAAATTGTTAGAATTTTCTTGCGAGTTGTTCCGAAAAATCGAGTTTCCAAAATAAGTCGCTCAAGTCGCTTCAAGTAATGTTCAGAAAATCAAAATTCATCGCGTCTTTACACCGCTCTTGAATATTTAAGAGATCGCTTAACAAAAATGATATGCTTTGTGAGCGGAACTCCAAAGATCGAAAAATAAACGAAAAATGCCGTAAATTAGTGGACCTGTAGATCAGGGTGTCTAGCCGTTCTAAAAGGCCGTTCGTTCGTTTATTCGAACATTAACGAGAACTTGGGGTTTGCACTGGCTTCTCCTGCTGTGAAGAAGCCGAAACGTGGTATTGCTAATACCTGTATCGTGTCCACGGATCTTTCGCCAAAAGTCCCTCTTCGGGATATGTCCTTGAGTAATCCAAATAGAGTAGAAGGCGTGTGGACATCAATTATTAACAAATTAGGGTCGCAGCCAGTTGCTAATTTAGCTGGAAAGCCTCTTTGCTACAATTCTGACTGCAATGAAGCAAAGAAGAAATCTTTCCAATGTTCGAAATTTTTTATGTTTACGATTGTATGGAGAAGCAAATCAGCACGAAAAAAACTTGAAGAAACTCAGAAAGAATATTTATGCACATAATATGGTAACTTGGGACGGAGGAGGTTTTTAGGCAAAGGTGCAACAGTTGAAGGATAATGCCTTTACAAAGCATGTACGCTTTGATATTTCAATTCTTGCTATAAATATTGAAAACCTTTTACGCAAACAACAAACCGCCCACGAAAACTTTGCAGAGGAAAAGATGTTAAGAAGTTTATTGAAGATCTGTAAGACAAAGTTCCGGTTGAGAATCGCGTTCCTTTTGAATTTTTTTTATTTAACGCTACGTACGTACGTAACTTATAGACGATTTCACAGGTGTTAACGAGAACATATATAATCTTGGGCAGGTTCCGAACAGTCTTACCAAAAACATAATACACCCGATTTTTAAAAAAGTTTATAAATTTAGTTTCTGAACACTGGCTCTACGTTAAAAGCTATATGGATATGGCCAAAAAATGTCAAACTTACATCTAAGATTGGTTTTGGTATGTAAAACCGTAGTTCGGGATGGCAACATACACTCGCTATGATTTGCTACGGATACTGGAGTTAAACAAAGTTGTTTGTTGAGCCCGTTGCTGTTTACGCTATATTTGGACGACGTATGTAATTTCCTATCCGGCGTTATGCAATATCCAGACAACGTAATTGTATTTGCAGACCCCGTAAACACATCGTGGTGATCCTTGGAAACGGTCTTGACCTTTCTTTTTATTTTCTTTTTTTATATTATATATAAATTTTATGATTAAGAACCAATCTGTGTAACCAATTTTTTTTTTTTTTTTAATGCAAAAATAATGGATAACAATAGCGTAACATAAAAAGAATAAATAAAAAAGCAAGTTGAAAAGTGTTCTTTGAGTAGAAGAAGAGAACGTCTCGTGAGAATGTGGTAAGCAAGTGAAAGGGTGTGTGTGTGTGTGTGTGTGTGTGTGTGTCTGTGTGTGTAGGTGTAATCGTGGACGGTGACTTAACGGATCGATAAATACATAAATACAGACTAACAGAGAGGAGAATAATGCCGAAGGACCGTAGGACTCTTATGTGACGTCACGCCGTTAGTGATCTCTATAGGCTTTCATAATTTATTTTTGCAAATATGGCTGAGCTAGTCAGGCGGAACAAGGTACAGCCGCAGCTCTATCTAAACACATTACAAATCTGCTTCTTCCGTTGGCTGCCTATAAAAATAGACCGATTTTGTTGGCTTTGCGCTTTTTAGCGAAACGTAGATTTATTCTTTGTGTTTCTTTTTTAGTTAAATAGTGGTACCATTGATTCCCTGGCTCTGTTAAGTGAGACAAACTTCAGTGTTGCCAGTCAGTTTTCTACAAACTCCATTTTCATAAA
>KK502617.1:0-25081 GCA_000688735.1 Glossina austeni
TATATATATATATATATATGCATTGTTAATTTGCTTTCTTAAAATAATCTGTGAACGCAGCTGTTAAGAGACTCCCTGAAATTAAAAAGTGATGTTAAGACTCCCTGCAGTTGAAAAGTGATTGCAAATAAACCCCTTTCTACTTGAGTTAAGTAAGTATTACCAACATTTTAAGCGTTATATGAGGATTAATTTCCTAGTCTGTGTAATTAAATTTCAAAATTATTATTTTCGATAATTGCTGTAGATAAATATGTCATTTAAACCTTTGGATTGTAAATAAAAATTTGCCGCGTGTAAGTGATAAAGTTGCCTTTAAATTTTGTGAGATAAAAAACCTTTGCAAGTCTAAAATGATATTTAAGACAATCACTTGCAGTTCAAGCAAAAAAAGCGTTCAATGAATTTGTGAGAAAACTTGGTTTGATTACGTATTGCGATGAGATGACGAGGCGATGTTAACATTAGCTAATAATTTTCTGAATAATATGTCACAAATGTGTTAGTTAACGTTTAGCGAAAAGAAAAATCGAAAGATAAACTGAGTTTACGATCAAGCAAAGACAAAAAACAATTGCTGTAACACAATTACTCATCGCGTAGCACTGAAATTAGGACCAGTCATCAGTTAAAAAAACGACTTTAATTTCACGCTAAGTCTTTAATCGCTTCAACTTTTTCATGGTGTTTATTTTTGTTGGCACTTTTTTTTTGAGGTGTGTTCAAATTATGTGCTTTCTAATTATTACATTTACTAACTGTTTATGAAGAGGAAAACAGTTTCGCCAAGATCCAGAAAAAACGGAAAATGTCAGTGAATAGACGCAGTTTGGGACAAATACATTAATAACCACTACTAGCTTGTGTACTTGCATGTATTTGCATGTATTTGATAGTTTGTAGTTTGTAGTATTGATTCTGAAGAAGGAAGAGTGAAAAGATCGTATATCACAATGCATATCGTATGTGTTATATATATAGCTTTTGCACGATTTAGTAGCACGTTATAGGCAGAGTATGCTAACCAAGAATTATATTTGCCTAATGATTTTCAAATTACTATTTTTTTTTGTTAAGAAAGGTCGCTTGAGACCGTAATGTAAAGGAACTTTTTCAGCAATTTTTCTCTAATCAATGAATCGATTTGGGTGATTTTGACCTATAATAAAAAATATAAGGAAAGTTTGTTTTTTTTAAGAAAGTTTTGAAACCGTAGTCGCATTCTTCTTCCAAAATAAATTCTCCTAAAAGAAAGTCCCCTACGGAAAAGTCTTCTAAGAAAATCTTCCTGAAAGAAAACTTTCCCAAAACAAAGTCTTCTAAAAGAAGGTCTCATAAGAACAACTTTCCTGAAAGAAATTCTTTTAAAGTAAAGCTTTCTAAAAGAAGGTCTCCTAAAATAAAGTCTGCTAAAAGAAAATTTTAAAAATGTTTGTATTTTTCTTCTTTTGAAAAAAACCTCCTAAAACAAAGGCTCCTAATTGAAAGCCTTCTAAAAGAAATGCTTATAAAAGAAAGCCTTTTAAAAGAAGGTTTCGTAGTCGCATTTTTCTTCTCAAAGAGGGTCTTCTAAAGAGAAGTTCCCTAAAAGCAAGCTTCCCAAGGGAAGGTCTCGTAAAGGAAAGAGTCTACTACAAAAATCTCGTACAAGAAAGTTTGCTAAAAGAAAGTCCCTTGAAAGAATCTGCGCAAACGAAAGTTTCAAAATCGTAGTAGCGTTCTTCTTCACAAAGAAAATCTTCTAAAAGAAAGTCTCCTACGAAATAGTCTCCTAAACGAAAATCTCCTCAAAGAAGCTTTTCCAAAAAGAAGGCTATGAAATCGTAGTGGCATTGTTTTCATCAAAGAAATTCTTCTAAAAAGAAATCTCCTAAAGCAAAGTCTTCTAAAAGAAATTCTCCGGAGAAAGACGTCTAAAAGAAAGTCTTCTAAAAGAAAATCTTCTAAAAGAAAGGCCCCTAGGAGAAACTCTTCTAAAAAAAGTTTTGAAATGGCAGTTGCATTCTTTTTAAAGCAAGTCCCTTAAAAAGAAAGTCTTCTAAAAGAAAGTTCCCTAGAAGAAATTCTTCTAAAAGGAAGTTCTGAAATAGAATTCGCATTCTTCTCAAAAAGGGTGTTCTAAAAGAAAGTTTTGAAAACGTAGTCTCACTTTGCAACAATCGGACCAATAGACAGACAGACACCGTCACCTACCTTTTCACATTCACATTAACAGCAAACGTTTGTACTTTCTAGGACCTATGAAGCAAAATGTTGCTTTTTGATTTTTTTTTTTTTTTTTTTTTGATGTACAAGCACTTGAGATATTTAATGTGTCTTTTATGAGAAGGTTTTGAAACGAAGCTTTCAAATTTCAAAAGATATAAAGGGGAAACATAAACACATCTGTATGTTTGCTACTAACTAATACGTTGAAAATGTTGAAAATTTCATGCTAAACCATTAAATTGTTTACAAAGTGGAAATATTTACTTACCGATGTCGTTCGCCGTGACCGGATTATGATGGAGCGTTGATCGTGCATTACCACTGGTTACTCTTGTGAATTCGGTAACTAAGTGTGACATGACAATCAATAGCACAAACCAAACGAAACGATCCATGGCAGTGATGATAATCTGAAATGGTAACAACAACAATAATAATAAGAACAAGAACGAAAAGCAAAAATTAATAAAACTAATGGAATTATGAAAATTTATCGAAAATTAGCAGAGAGAAAAACGCACATCATTGTTTAAAGTCATTTTCCATTCGTTTGCTGGAACGCAATTAAATGAACTGAACTGAATTTTAGAAAAATTTTTTAATAGCAAAAAAAAGAACATGAAAAGCACATTTGTTTGATTTTATTTTGTTTTTCAATAAAATATATGTAATACGAAAATATTATATATCACATTGATCTTGTGCAACCCAGCAAACAGCGCGCAAGCAATTAACTAAAGTTACACAGTACAATAAAATTAAAGTCAAGCTCAAGCGTTAATGTAAGTAAGTAAACCGGTTAAAGCCTTTTTGCTTAACTTAACACTTAGCCAACTGAAAACGTTCTGAACTGCGTCGAATTATTTGAAAAATGCACAGGGATTGTGTGTTGTTGGTTTAGCAGCTCGAAAACTCGCAGCGATAGGTTACACCACAGTGCAAGTATAACAAACAACAAACGTAGAGAGTTGTTATTAAATAAAGTCTTTTTTTTCGTATTTTTGTATTGCTTCGGTTTATTAAACAATTTTTTGTAGTAAATATTTTATAGTAATTTTTCGCCAGATACCATAACCCGTGTATACGTGTGTCTATCTTTGCTGCGGGTTGGCTTTTGTTTGTCTTGTATTTTGTAAGTAATTAGAATGTAAATGATATCTTAAGTCGCTGTACAGAGCTTAACATCATCTCAATTTGAAAGAGCTTGTTAGGCAAAGAGTGGCAATGTTATCCAAAAACAAACACTGAAATCTGGTTAAAATATCATCAACATCTACATAGAATAGAAAAAAAAAATAAAAATAAAAATAAATAAATAAAGGAAAACTTGTTTTCTGTAATTATTTTTATTTTCATTTTCATTTTCATTTTTTTTTTTTTTTTGGTTTTTTCGTTTTTTTGTTTTCACGTTTAGAGGTTTCCATAAATATTAAACTTGAAGTTACTGCATGAGCATGAGCTTACTTGAGCAATATTGTGCTGTGTATGCTGCTGTGCAGCTGCTCCATAAGGTTTACTTCTATTTAGCAGCATAGTTGAAAATAGAGAAGCAGTGTGCAGAAGTAGTCTGATGGTGGCGGACGAGGGGGGCAGTGGGGTTTTAGCAGGAGGAGCAGGAGGTATATGCTGGCTAAAATGTAGGTCAAAACAAGGTCATCTTGCCGCATCGAGCTGCAGTCAAGCATAACCAGTTTTTCTCTTTCCAACATTCGCACTAATCACTGCGGCAAATTGTAAGCGTAAATTCGCATACAGTCATGTAAACGTATCCACTTACAATTTCAGCAAGGCTGGTATAATACGATTTAGAAATATTGAGATTCATGTTTATTAGTTTTAAAAAATAAACTTTGTTGGTTTTTTTTCTTTTTTTTTTTTTTTTTTGGGTTTTTTAACATTGCATTCTCTCTGTCTGACATTTACAAAATTGCCGTTGAGCTCTTAAGTTTCTTATTATTGTAATATATATTGTACTTGTTGTTATCGTTGTTGTTGTTGTTGCTGCTGCTATTGTTGTAAAGCCTTATACAGACACAGACACAGTTTCTTGAATTGATTTTCAGTTGCAATGGATTTATTTAAAATTCTTAGAACGATTATTGAAAGCAAAGTTTTTTTACTTTAATAATTTTTATTTTAATAATTTGTTCTTAAAAGAGTTTCCGAGCTTCCCTTGAAAAGAGAATGAACTTACCTTGAAATCTTGCAATCTTTAGAAAAACTAATACAATCTATCGTTCTACTGACTAAGCATTACTGGTACTGCATCAAGATCTCTTAAATTATTGAATGATTTAACCTGGATTTCAATTTATGGCGGATTACTTCTGTCAGCCGCTTTGCATATTTCGTTCTCTTAGTTTAATGAAGGTGAAGATATGATTTACGGGTTTGAAGTTAGCCGACAGGGCATTGGAATTTAATTTGAGTTTCCTTGGCCTTTCATGGGTCTTAGAATTTATGGTTGATGTGGTTTTTGCAACGTTCTTGCATCGCATTTAGTTAAAAATATCTTTGTAATCTTTGAAATTTTGTTGTTGGGAATCATTTTTTGAGAAATTCTTTACGCTCACTTCGGATAGGGTATTTCTAAGATCAGATTTTCGTCTTCGAGATCTTTCTCGTTCTTAAATTAAAATTTTCTGTCTTAAGCTTAAACCTGATGTTTACATATATAAATTGCTTTAAACGAACCACACTTGATTTGCATCCCCTTTAATATTAATAAATACTGTTTTTTTTTTGCAATAAAAGGTTTGGGTGTTCCGTTCGTATCGTTTTTCACATAGAAGGCTGCTTACTTTTGCAATCTTAAGTCTATATTTGTATTAGTGGGAGTACAAATTCGGTGTGGTTCGGTAAGAGAGATTGTATTTTGCACTGTAGGACATGGAAGAGAATTGTCGCTTTTTCATTTGAAAGTAGTATCTTTATCATGGTTCCTTGGGGTTGTGATTAAATGACTAAGACGGGGTAGAGTATTAATTTGAGGGTCTCATTTAGAGTGTGTTGCAACCAAAAGAAAGTATCCCTAAGGAATACTACGTCCAATGATTGACGTAATTGCATAAAAGTCATTGGTTCCAATATAGCAAAGGTCATGACATCGTGATTACGAAGGAAATCGGTTCCATGTAGCAAAAATAACTCAGGAAACGTGTGCTCTTTTAATCTGAAATGTCTTACCTTCCCTGCTGACAACAGCAGATAATGCTTCTAACACAGGTTTCAATAGATGACTTATTGCTTTTTCGAACAGTGCTTCGATTCTTATGACGACACCCAATAGGATAGCCTTAAAAGACGAGACTTTTTTCGAGATGGAATTCGAAATTTCTCTGAGATGTGGGGAAAGGCCGTAGCTGATTATGGATAATACCTTGAATAACAATTTCTCCAAATAAAGCTTCAAAGTTACAAAAAAGATCCCTCAAAATTTACTTGCACACACAATAGCTTTGCCAAAACTTATGCTTAGCATAAGATGTAATCCTACAAGTCATTCGAATTCGGCTCTTATTTTATTCTAGCTGAGTGTCTTGTATAAATTGTACTATGCATGTATGAAAATTGACAATACATAGATAATTAAGAAGAAAACTTTGTGACACTTGTTGACACAGACGAAAGTATAATTACGCGTGAACTTTAAAAGAATTTTGTTGTACTTTAGAATGCCATTTCGATCCAGGCGATAACGTTCTGGAAGTCTGCGAAAAAGTTCATGATATTTTTTGGCAAGACGCTTTGTCAAAGTTGACGGTGCACAAAGAGTTTGCTGGCCGCGCTTTTGTTGATTAGTTACTGATGAAGTTGATGAAACGCGTCAAACGATTGGAGCATATATCGTCTTGTGTCCTCACTAGGAAACTAAACATTTACTAGAAAAGCCTTACCATAAGGCCGAATACAAAAAGAGGCTCGACATTTGCTTAACACGTGAATTTAAAATAAAAGATTTAATGGACAAAGTTTTTATTCGAGAATCGCGGCTGAAGCGAAATTAATTCAAGCCATGTTTGACGACGTTAATAGTGGGCTTTTAAGAAGGGATTGAATCACGTACGACAAAAATGTGAGAAAATGAAGAAAAAGAAGAAGAAGAATTGTAGGAAGGTCTGGATCGATGCTCCGTAAGGTAGTGCTTTTTGTTCCTTGGCATCAAAGGGCAAGCGCGCATCATGATCTGCCACAACCTGGACATATGATTGACTCCACACTCCGCTGTGAACAACTAATCAAAGCACGTTCGATGAAGTAATATATATATATATATATATAACATGTAATATGTAATGCATATTACATAACAAAGACTATAACAATACATACTAAATATAGATATGGAGCGAAAAAGATACAACTTTTTCCTCTTTGCTGAACCCTATTCTTGTTGTTGTGGTTACATGTTAAGCCAGGCGGTGCTTGTGGCAACTTATCTCAAAGGAAATCCCTTTACAGACTTGCTTCTGTCTACTGCTACTTGCCGGACAACTGCCTCGTGAATGTCCTTTTTTTTCTTGTGATTTATCGTCAGTTTTGATTGTCAACATAAGTCATAAATTTGCTATTTGACGGTTAGTCTATACAATGCCCTCCACACGAAGCACTTGACATTTTATTTATATTAACAATATATTCAGTTGTTCGGAAAGTTATTTCGCTCTTTCTCCCATCGATGGATTTGATTGCATTTTTTCACAGCCAAGTTGCCACTTGAGCCGCATTTCATTATATATTTTGACCCCTAATAAAGCAAGACTTGCCCGTGAAAAAGTTCGCAGTATTTTTTGGTGGGTGCGCTTTCACATGTGGCATGTGAAAAGCACCATTTTCGATATGTTTTACGCTTTTACTATCGAAAAGGTAAATATGCTGTTCAAGCAAACAAAAAAAAAATTTGTCCGATTGGTATGGAGGAAATGTATTGGCAGAACGCAAGAGCCACAACTGATTTGCAAAATTTCGTTCCCACAATTTCGATGTTGAAGATGTACCATGTTCGGGACAGCCAGTTGAAACTGATGAAAGCAAAATACAATGGTTAACTGATGCAAACCGATGAACAACCTTTCGTAAGATCACTGAAGCATTACATTTATCGGATTCGATCGTCCATAATATTATATTTATCACCAGCCAAAAAATCGTCTTTCATTTTGACCAAAAAAAAAAAAAAGAAGGAGTACGACTTTCCGAACAGCCTGATAGTTTAGCAAATTTAAATTAAGAAAAATTTTAGAATTCTTTAGTGGACATATTTCTCCATTTGAATGCATTAAAGTATGCTTTTAATCTTTCTCTTTGTGTCTGATTATACCCAGCACGATCTGGTATGTTAAGTGTGCAATATCCAGAAGGACTTGAATTAGATCTACTCTTTCTTACACTGGCCGATTAGGAATCTCCTTCTGAACTGATTCTGAACTTTGTCTGTCAGTCCGTCCATTTGTTATGCCACCTATTACGTTTGAGATATTTAAATGAAATTCGGTGCACTGACGTATCTCGGCCCAAGTACGAACGCTGTCAAAAATGGTTCGGACCGGATCCTTTTTTCGATCAATTCCCATATGTCAACTGAGATTGAGTAACTACGTTAAGCGCAATGGTGCAGGATTATTTAATGGAGAGTCGGGTTCCACTGTACTGTTTTGATTTGTTTTTTATTCAGAATATTAATCCCGGGCATATTCTAATATAAATAAATCTTTTTAAAGGTTAAATAAAATCTTATTTAGGTAGCTGTTAATTAATTATAGGCTTATAAACGAAACAAACATCCGCACTTCACTCATTCATGAATTATTGCAATCATTTATTGTTATTGCATTGTTATGACAATACCTGACTACAAAAATAATAACAAAATTGAAAATTTCAAAAGTCTACATTTTATTATTATTCAAGATAATCTTAGTGTATATTAGTAGAGATATTTGCCATAAATGTATACATTTACAAAAATATATAGTAGACAATGAAAGTAATAACAACAAATTGTCGTTGTTGTGTAACTTATATGAGTTATAGAAGTTAATATGTTTTCTATCATATTTATGTTGTTCAACACAACAGAAATATCAACATAACAGAAATGTCGAAAAAAACAAATATGTTGACAATATTTTGAACTGAATCTCTGTAATTGGTCATAAAATGCTTTATCAATCAAACCAAAAAAAATCTAGCTTCGTCTTAATTGAATTTTTATTAATTTAAGTCAACAAATAATATATTATTTATTTTAATTAAATTATTGCTTTTTTTTTTTTTTTTTTTTTTATAGATAAATCGATGATACACAAACGCTTGTCGATGGGTGAGTTTGCTTAGCATTTTGTTATTCAAATAAATTTACTTGGATAGTAGAAGCAAGTTTTTACAGGTTTCTTGATAAATCAACTCAACCACTTCGTAAGTAAATTCAATCTATCACGGCTAAGGTGAAATCATATAAAGATTTCTGGTTTTTAATAGCGATTGCCGAAGCATGGTGTGGCGCCGGCTTTGTTGTTCCAGATGTTAATGATTAGAAATACCTCTTAGAGAGACTCTGTAAAATATTCGTCTGCTTGCTCAACGGGTTTTAGACAAGTTGTCCATCCTTCTCGTTTGTTTACATGCTGCCAGATCAAGTCAATCTTCAGATCAAATAACTAAATAGGACGCCGTCTGTCTCACCTTTATAGCTTACACCACTTGCCGTACAGGATAAATTAAGTCCGTCCGGACGGACGTAACACTCAGAAGGACTTTAGATAAGCATTCTTTTTATTATACCTATCGATACAGAAAGCTCGTCTGTCCCTCCGTCCATCTTCCTTTCTTTTGTTTGGGCGAATATACACAAGAGCCAGAATGATTTGAGGCGAACCTACATTTTATTATACACAAAGTGATTCTGAATCGATCTAAGCTTGTTTGTCCGCCTCTCCGTCTTCTATTCTTCCCTTCACCAAAGGGCCGCAATTTTTGAGATACATTGAAGAAATATGCTAAGCTAACGTATTTTGCTTCAAGTACGAATATTATTGAAAATGGTTCGAGTGGGACTATTTTTTACCTCTCTTCCCCCTATATAATGTCTTATCTTGAAAGGTCGAATTGTGCAGGGTGCTGTAGCGTATTTAGCGTGAAACAATGCAATGCTTTTACGTCTTTTACTACGTCTTAATTATATTATATTATTATTCGATCAGAACTATTTTGAATGCAGCCGTTTAAAGAGAATTTGAACGGAATTTTTAAATTTTCACATTTATTTACTTTAGATTGCAAATACTTGACGATAATCTATAGTTTTATTATAGTCTCTTCTTCTTCTTCTTGCCTATGACAAGCGTGCTTTTACCTTCGTTCCGGCCATTTTCAAACTCTCACATTTTCGCCTGTGGCTTTAAGCTAAGAATATGACAATTTTCAGCTTTGTGATCATTGGGTTTGCAATAAGAGGTTACGGGCTTTATTTACACACCGAAAATGAACGGTCTTTTATAAGTGATCGTATGCTTACTTTTAGACATTGAAATTTGAGAATCAAAATCTAAACTCCCTTTACCCTTGGGGTAAATGCTTTACATTTACATAGTTAAACATAAAGCACTATATTTGTTTGTATATCGTAGGCGTTAAAGTGAATCGCATCTAAAACTTAGTAGTAGTAGATATTATTATTTTTTTTATTAAATATTTGGGATAAATTGTAGCAAAGCGGAAGCTTTTGTTTATTATTAAGTGACCCGTTATGGATATTTTTCTATTGTTTCTTATTATGATTGTGGATACATTTGTGTGCAGAGCAACCTCTTTTGCTAACTTTCCTTTGTATGAAAACCAAAGTTATCTTTTCTGAGATACCAAGAAACAAACGTTAGCTGCGTGCAACCACGAAAACACAGGAGAACGTGCAATTAAACATTTTTTACCCGTCACCAAAGCGCGGAGGCTATATTCGTTTTGTCAAAACGTTGGCAACGCCCAGTAAGAAGCTCCAGAGAGCCCACAATGTATATGTAGCTTTAATCGGCATAAAATTTTGAACCGATTTAAGGATGTCCGTCTGTCCACCCGTGTAAAATCTGTTGTAAACATTTTCTTGGCCGCAAAATCGAAACTATCGACTGCGAATTTGGGGAAAGTGGTCCACGCCCACTCAATTTCATAGTGTATCACAACTTTTATAATCCACGGAAGTAAAGTTCAAAATTGTCATAAAGTACGTAAATTCTTGACAAGATTCAAATTCGAAATGCATTTAAGTATGTCCGTCTGTCTATGTGTGTAATATTTGTAGTGAACACTATCCTGTTAGCGAAAATGAAGATCTTGGGAAGAATATGAAATCGCAAGCGGTCAAAGCACACGCAGGCAACACCCGCACGTCTATGTAATAAAAGCTAAGGACACCTTTGATTTCCATGTTTTTTGCTCTTTTTTGCACTTGTACTCTAAAAAACAGAAAAGTCGACTATGCACACCGAGTATTATATGGAGCATGGAAATTTAGTTTTTTCGTTGGGTTTTTAGTCATTCTTAAGATAGCAGTGATGGGTATAAAAGATTCGGCCGCGGACGAATATAATTTTCTTACTTATTAAAGTTGAATCTCACCGCTGATTAAAGTGTACATCTCTAATGTAATTTACATATTACAAACAGAACAGTCGTCAGAGATGGCTGCGAAGTAAGTAGAAGCAAGGCCGGTTACAGGTTTATTTCATTAGCCGCTGTTTCCATGTCGTTGCTCATAAGCACCTGCGGCTTGTAACTGTCGAAAGCTGGTTTTAGAAACAGCACTTATCTGTAGCTCATAATTAGCGGATTAAAAAATGCGAATAGTGTGTCAATAATTGTTTTAAATCGATTCTTCTGTTTTATATTATTTGAATAGCAAATCAGCTGCAAATTGATTCTCTTAGTCATTAGTTCAATTGTTTTATAGCTTTTGTCATGCCATGACAATATTTGAAAATTCAAAACTGGTCTATGCAGCTTCCAGACCATTCCAGATATTTCGTAGAGGCATTGTTGAAATGCAAAATCTAGAATAGAAGGTTGAAGCAGGCTTTGAGGTATTCGGCGGAAAAGACGTAGAAATAAGTGCGATAAGTGCATTAGAATACTCGCATGGTTGCCTTATGTGTCTTACTCGTGCCGCACTTTGAAGGCCGCATCCTAGTGGTTGTGTTATGCCTTCATCGATTGAGCACATGCCGCCATAACTACGACCATTTATTTTAAGGAGCACAAGCAGGGTATTTGAAATTCAATGTGAAATTCCAACATAAATGTTTTTTTTTTTTTAACTTCACCACAGAATTCTGTTAACAAGCATGAAAAATGCATTCTAATTAATTAAATTTATCAGAAATAAAGTGATTTATGTTTCTTTCTTGTTTTTACGAAGTAATTGAATTGTATATTATTTGCTTAGAAACATATGTGCGATAATAGAAATATTTAAGTAATTTATTAGAAGAATGATTTCGAATTTAGTTAAATAATTTCGTTGTTGTTTTTTTATTTTAATTCAATTAAAAATAAACCAAACTATTTGTATAAAGATTGAGATAAAGAGATTTGCTTAAAAAAAAAGATTTTTTATCATCAGGAACAAATTAGTTTTATTTCCTAAGCGCAAATCTACATCGCTTTTGTAGCAAATCTTAAATCATTCATCAATCCATGAACTTCAGTTTAACTCAGACATAATAAAATTTTATTTCAAAAACTTATTCCGTCAGTTTAAAGTTTCATCGTGAAAGAGGTGCGATATCTGCTTCTTAATAGGTGTCGCTATGAAATTAATTACAGTTGACGGTGACATTGACACACCGTTTGCCGAATCTGAAGTGATACGGTCTTCCTGTATTTAATAAGTATTATATAAGTAATGTGAACGTTCGAATTTATAAGAATCAATAAATTTGTACGCGGTTTCGAAAACTTTTAATAACAGATGATTGATTATTTGTTCTAATTTCCCCTCTCATTGTTAGTTGAATGTCTTCGGTATTACTTAAGGCGTAATACAACTGCAAATTTATTGTGACAAGAAAAGGTGTGAACAACACATTGCGAAACCACCATTGCACCATTTCCTAAAATGGCCTATTGAAAAAGTACTACGATTTTTATTCTTTTCCTTCGAATTTTTGACGGCTGCCTTTGAAATAACATTCTCTACAGAAGTACGTAGGTTTCTATACTCTACACTTCTTCTGATACAAACCTATATTAAGATTGGGCGGAGGTATGCAACACTTATAAGGACTTGACATAGATCCACTTTTTATTGTACCAATCTAAGCTTGTCTGTCCATCTGTCCGTTTGTCTCTCTCGTTTTCTTATGTTCAACCTACAAGCCCAAATTTTTAAGATATTTTGATGAAATTTGGTTCCCTTAGAGATTTTGGCCCAAGGATGAACGCTATTGAAAATGGATTGGATGGGACCGCTTTTCATGTGGCGCCCGGAAGCTACGGAACGATTAAGTTTGCTTGGAGTGAAATGTGAAGTAAGCTATGACACAATTGGAAAAGTGGTCTATGAGGTTTCGTGCAAAAACTTTTTGCCTTGAAAACGATGGAATTCACATACATCCATCCGTCCATGAGCAAAAGCAGCTGGGAATATCTTTCGAATGGTACATATTCTCCAGATCTTTCTCCTTGCGATTAGCACTGATTCAGACCGATCCTATCGCATGTAGCAAATCAGCAGCCCTACAAGTTCGAAGATGTGCAAGCAAAAGAGCATAGACAGCAAGAGCATAGATGGTGAATATTTCGATTATTAAGTTTTGTAAAAGCAAGCTTTGCGTTTATTGAAAAAAAAGTTGTAGAATTCATTTGTACACCCAATGAGCTTGCAAAAAATTTGTCAAAACAGTTTTAATTGAAATTTGCCCGTTTTACAGTCAAAGTTCCATAGACCCAAAGTGATACAAATCGACGTTAAATAAATTATTCATGAATTAATGGTCAATTATTCGGTTAATCTTTGATTAAAATGAGTTTTTTGCTTCGATACTTGTCCAAAAATTAAGTTTATACATACATATGTAAGTTTATACATACAGATGTAGATAATTGTGTTATTTTTTCTCATTTTGAAGTGTTTGCAAAATATTCCAAAATTCGAGTTCAAGGTAGTTCCGGTTTATAGTTGTATCTGTTGCACATATAGCGTGTGAATTGGGACTCTTTTAGGGTAATACAAAAAGATAATATTAACATAAACTTGAGTGTAACTGCAAGCTATCATCCCAATATAAAAATATATAAAGAAAAAATAAAGTAAACAAGCTTTTATAGACGACTTAAGGCGAATACATGGACACCCAACATCATATATCAATCGGCTTTCCGACTATAGAGTTCTTCTTCGCTTCAAAATTGTTGTTTCGTTTTCACTCTAAGAACACTAATTAAAAATATATATAGATTTTTAGGTAAATTTTGAACAGGTTTGCCGGTTAAGGTTGGACGGTAGTGGTCTGCGGTCAAAACGGGGCGGGGACACGCGCCAATGCAAAGATGGTTTATGGCAACGATTGCCGATCGACGATCGCGATGCCATCTGTCCCTCGAACGTGGGCGAGTTCTCTGCCGGAGTCTGTTATTCATCTTCACAAGTGCTTATAAGATTTTGCCCTAACGCAGAGCACCTTTCAAGTGTTTGCAATAAAAAGTGATAACTTTTAAAGATTTATCCTTGTCCCCGTATATAAAACACGGGCAAAGTACTCTTTGGTGCATAATTTTTGATGTCAAGAGGAAAATAATAAAATAACTAAAGCCTCCGAAAGAAACACCTAAAAACATGTACTCGTATAAGTCGTCTATACAACAAGGTTAACCAGTTTACGTTTTATTGTTACGCTTTTTAGTATAGGGAGAGATAAAAAAAAAAAAGCAAAAACAAATTAACATAAGCTTCTTCTTTTTTTTTTCTATAAGCGTTTATTTATTTATTGAGGTTTTTGAACTCTTTTTCAAGAAAGCAAACTATTCTTTGAATCATTAAGAAATGGGATTTAATGGTTAAATTGGGTTAAGTCTGCATGAGACGTATGTCTATCATGTAGCATAAAACAGTTTTAATTGCTTACTTACATCTTTTTTTTTTATATGTTCTCCTTTTCTGCTATATTTACTTACGACATTTTTTACGATTTTTTTTAAGGTTAATGGAAATGGATTTTTGAAGTTTTCGAAAAAAAAAAAATAATTAACGTAAAGGGAATAAAAGTTTTTATAGCTTACTAAGGAAATGAAGTAAAGAGTGCAATAAGGTTAACGTTTACTTTTATGTTAAGCAATTTTATTTAGGCTCTAGGTTACTAAGAGTGAAGGAAAAAAAAATAAAAATAAATAATCGCAAATTTTTGTAAACAATTATAAAATTGTGCAGGAAGAAGGCTTTGAGAAGAACTTTTTAATTTTTTATAGGATTTTACGCATTTTCTGCAATAACTGTCACTAGTCATTAAAGCCATTAGAGAATAACATGTTGTTCTCATTATACCGCTTGTACACCGCTTGTGGTACAAGGGTTTATTAGGTTTGTGAGGATCTATGTAATACCTAAAGGAACTTCAGAGAGATTCACCTTTGATTCAATCTCACTTTTTGAATCGATCTACGCTTGTCTGTTCGTCCGTCTATCTGTTCGTCTTGTTTTCTTGTATTCAAGCTACACGACGCAAATTTGTAAGAGATTTTGATCAAATATGGCCCAAAGACGTACGCCATTGAACATGGTTCGGATCGGATCACGTTTTCGCCATACCATGAAATCTTGTTATATGAATAACCGTATTAAACAAAGTCATGTAAGGCATTTAATGGTAAACTGTGCATCGCAAGCAATTTTAGTCCTTGATTTTAGTACTCGGAACTCACTGATTCATTGCAGTTGAGTTGTGTGTTTGTAAAATAATCTTATTGTAAACATTTCTGCTGACATCTTCGATGCAGACAAGCGACAGGAACAAATTAGTTTTGTTGCAAAAATTTTAAATACTCATCTATTTATCACTTAACATAAAGACATGAAAATGACGTGTTGCCGTTATTTATGGACATGCCCTTAGCTCGATTGAGATCATTATTAACATAATTGAAATCTATGTCAAATTTTGAAACGATGTGTGATGTACATCGTAATTGATTTAACATTGAAGTTTTCAGTTTGCTTGCCGAAGATAAAGGAGTTCCCCCGAAATGAAATTGAATCAAGCATTTATTACTTTAATTATAAGTGTGTATACAATGCTCTGCATTCAAGTAAAGAACGATTTTCCCGAGTAGTTGTTTCTATGCACCAGCTTTACGAAGGAGGAGAAGGAGAAGTTTTACGAAGTTGGTGTCTCACAAGCAAAGAACGCACCAGTTAAGAGACCTCAATTGGAATAGAAATTCATTTGATCGCTATATGATTCTACACATATAGGCTATCTGTACAAATGTGCTGAGATTTTTGGTCTCTTCAAATTATATTAAATTTCAAAATTATTACAAACCTACTTATTACTACATCCCATATTTCATTTTTTGCAATCGTTGTCAGGATCACAACTGATGATTGAGATTATAATACTTGTTCTTAGGTGTTAAGCAGGTGGTAAGCAGAAAAAGAAAACTTACAACTCTTTATCCATAGACTTGGAATAGCTTACATGTTTATATCTTACGCACAAACGTAAGCTTTTCCTTCTTGATGTTGACAATGAGATTAGCTAGATATGTAGTGCTGGGACTAACAAATAACAAATGCACATGTTATTCTTTATTCTTCTCTTTCCATCAGGCTTTTTATCTTGCTTGCTTTACTTTCTATTTTCTTGTGTTGCGCTTATTATTACACTAACACCTTATACTTGCATTTAACAAGTAGATAGCAGAGTAATCGTATCATGGTAGACCTTGAATGGCTTCAACATTTACATATGCCTTAGAAAGAAAAAGAGGAAAAAAACAAGCAAATAAAAACACTACTGTGGGCTACAGTTCAAGAGCAAATATCCTTCAACACCCTACAGTTATCGACATATCGACTTTTCAAAATAAGGCTTTCTATTCGAAGCGGTCGAATAAGTGGTCCGATTCGAATCACTTTCAATAGCACTGGTCCTTGCGCCAAAACACGTCGGTATACCAAATTTCTTCAAAATATTTCAAAAATTGCGACCTGTAGGTTGAATGTAAGAAAACAACACCACCAACAAAGGGGAAAACAAGCTTAAATCCATTCACTTATAGCCGTGTTCTGGCCGACATCATAGAGACATTACAACTTACACGACAGTTTGTGACACGCATGACTAAATAATTAACCAAAAAGTGTTATTGGAGCATTTTATTTTGATTATTTCTTCGGAATGCAAAATTGACGCAAACTACAAAAAGCCATAACAAGAAAATGCGTTCTTTTCTCTTGTGACTCATCACCGGTCGCAATGCCAGAATATACTCCTGGATCTTACCATTCTTTTGTCACTGCAAAGTTAACCTCGTAAAACCTTTATTTACTGCTTACCCTTTACAATCTTGTATTTAAAGGTTGTAACTAATACAAGTTAAAAGAAAAAATGTGACTAAAAATGACGAAAATTTTCATGCCCTAAATCAGTTGCACAAGAGTGCATTAAGTTTGTGCGGATGTAGACAACACTCAGAAGGATTTGAGAGAGGCCTATCTTTCATCAGACGGATAGGTTCAAAATTACTTTCAGAATCAAGCTAAACTTCTCCGTCCGTCCGTCCATCCACCCGTTTTTTATTTTACGTTCAACCTACAAGCCATAATTTTGAAGAACGAACGCTATTTGAAATGATTCGGACCGGAGCACTTTTCCGATAACTTCCTATACAATGTCAAGTTTTGAAAAGTCACTATAAGAAAAACTGCATAAAGCGAACGCATGTAGGGTAAGTAATGGTGCGTCGGAGTCCACTGTACCGTTTTTCCTTTTTTTAAATTATATTTAAACTTAACTTAAACAAATTTCATTACTTAGTATAATTTAGTAAAAAATTGCTAAGAAAAATTGAAAAAGAAATATTTTTATAAAAGGGGTTAAGTTTTTTTTTTCGTATTTTAATTACATAAATATTCTTAAAATTATTTAAATTAAAAAGAATCAATTAATTTGAAAAAATATGTAAAAAATTATTTTGAATTGTCTCAAGAATTGTTCTACTCACTTGAAATTGTTCTAATGACCTTTAAAGTGGCTATTAAAGGTGAATTTTACAAATCATTTATTATAGAAAATCAGAGTTATTCACTAAAGTTAATTAACTTTAAAATTATAATGATTATAAAGTAATTATTAGTAACCATGAATGCAAGTCATTAAGGCACTTAAGAAATTCAATTTCGAGTGCATTAGAAGAGAAAAAAACAAAAACATATGAGTGGGTATGTTTGTATAGACAAATCACACCGCTGACAATCGAAAAGCGGGTTTATAATCTCGTGCACACAAGCTTCAAATTTTGTGCGTTATATATTTTTAACTTAATTTGTATTGATTATTAAAATCGTTGAGAGAATACAAAATGAGAAAAAAAAAGGCAAAACTAAATGAAATCAAGTCAATGCTTAATGGTTAACCCTGACATTGGTTAACAACAATAAAGCGTTTGCTAAGTTCAATAAAAACAACAGCAAAATAAAAAAACAAAGTTTGCAGTTATTGAAAACATAAATTGGTTAAGCACTTATAGATATATGTCTGTGTTTATGTATGTTATTATTGTATATTTAGCCTAACTACTAGAGAATGAATACAAATATTTTTCTTTTTTAAGTTTTTTTTATTTAAGCTATAAAAAAGGGGAAAAATAATAGGAAAAAGTAAAAAGACTATAGTGGGCCACGGTCTACCACTAAATACCCTGCACCATCCTCGAGTACTTATATAATCAATTTTTACAATACTGCGTTGTATGGGAAATGGTGGAGAAAGTGGTTTTATGAAAATAAGAGGAGTGGTCGAAAAAATGATCCGATCCGAACCATTTTTCATGACGCTTGTGTTTGGGTTAAAACACCTAAGTGTACCAAATTTTATCAAAATATATCAGAAATTGGGGGCTATAAGTTGAACACAAGAGACGGACAGACGGACGAAAAAGCTTCAAAAAGTGATTCCCATTCGATCAGTATAACAAAGGATGGGCTTACTTCAAACCACTATGAGTTCTGCTTACATCTGTACAAATTTAATATGCCCTTGTTTCGCAAGACGGACAGACGAGCTTCAGAAAATGATTCCGAAGCAGTCGGAATAAGAGAATGTGTCAAGTTTTTCTGGATATTGGATGCATCAGCACAAATTTAACATACCCTTGTACTACAAGACGGACTGGCGGACAGGCTGACAGGCAAACTTCTGAAAGTGATTATTAGCCGATCAGTAAAGTTGAATCTATCTTCACTTCTCCTGGATGTTGCACACATTCGGTCAAACTTATTATACCCTTGTATCACAAACGGTGTAGGGTATAGAAACCAAAGAAAAGTGAAATAAAACGTAAACGAGAGAATAAATAAGCAAAACAAAAAACTTAATGCACGTGACTTTTGTTGGCACGATGTAATGAAGCATACACATACGAATACATACAAGTGCTTCGCTTTCAAAACTTGATTACTTAGCTGCAAATTTTATTCTAATTCCGAAAATGTATGTAAAATGAACAAAAGAAAGTTTACTCCTCATGCCAAAGCTAAATCGATTAGATGGTGAATGTACTTAAATCCATCGATTACGTGTGTAAGACTGTACTGTGAAAGTGTTAAAAAACACTTTTTTGAATTGTACATGTAAAGTAAATGGTTTTCAATTATAGTGCTTATGTCTGTCCGTCTGTAGGTAATTTATTGTTTGAGCTCTTATAACTGTAACGAAAACTTAAATGTATGGTTTTACTTAAGACGTGAAATATAAGCGCGACGTATTCACATTAGCTAAGTAGAGTATAGAATTACGGAAATGAATATTTCTTAAAACCAAGTTATCGTAATAAGTTTAAGAAGTTAAGTTAATGTTTATGTTTGTAGCACGAAAATTCAATATCTCATTAGTGGCGGTTAATCTACAGACAATCCTACATTTCTAGCAACGGTCTTTGACATGTTATTGTATATGCTTTAGATCGTGGATAGTCGAGGAACGCCGTGTGCTGTTCTTGTCGTGAAGAACTAATTTTAAATATTGTAGTTTGATACATTCATATATGAATGAATAAAGAAACATTTGAAGTGAAGATATTAATTATAATTATAGTAAGTGATTACTGTTTAATATGTTATCAGGTCTTCAATCATGAGCTCATGTTTATATAAAAAGTGTGGAGGTTTCACTCTTTTATTCAACAAAAGTATGTCCGCACGCATAAGTCCGCACGCGTAAGAAGATTAGGAGGTCAGTTTATTAGCGCCATTTACTTACAAGCACAAATTGGTATGTGTACTGAGAGCTCCGTGATCGACTTCACTTTAGACATGTGCGCTGTACAAGTAACTTGCCGATGGTCAGAAAGAAATAGGGACAATAAAAGAAAAGACATCCAGATACTATATATCTGTATGTTGTTTCTGTAACTCTATTCACGTTTGTGTGTCATTTGCAAAAACTTTTACAACTCATGTCACTCGTTTTCACTATTACATGACGAAGAATCAATGATAAGTAAGAAAATTATATTCGGTCGCGAGCAGATCTTTTATACCAAACACCTTTATCCTAAAAAACATTAAAAAAACGGAAAGGAACTAAATTTTCTTGCCCTATACTATTGGGTGGGCACGGATGATTTTTTCTATTTTCAGAATAGGTGGAAGTTTATATCGCATATATTTTGTAGGGTAAGAGTAATGAGCAACGGATACAGAAAGCAACGATGTTCTCTACCACAACAAAAAACCACAAAAAAAAATGCATAGTAATTTGTAATGTCTCTTTGATATTGCTCAAAATCGGCCGGTATATCTAGTTATGTGTGCCACAACTTTTCATGAACGAACATATTCTCCTAATAATAAGGGTTTAGATGCTTATACATATAAACAAAAGATGAGGGAAAATTTTGATAATTTGCTAAATGGTATTAAGATTTTAAAAAAGTTCACTACATTGTAGTGTGCAAAGTGTGCATTGTAGGTTTGTTGATATTTGACTAGTTTAGAAGTATCTCAATGCAGCTGCAAATCGAATAATCTAAAAAGGTACCTCAAGCTAAATTTTTAATTTATTGATCTCTTGAAATCTCACTTTACCTTCTTCGGAACGTCTGCAATTATTTTCATTTGTATCATAAACTTATGCTGACTACTTACGATAAACGCGTTATTGTTGATGTTAGTCTATTTGCATTGCCTACGATTTAATATCGCGGATGCAGTTTAGCAAATCAAGCAAATACCAAATGTCAAATATAGAAGTATCAATAAGTTCTGAATGAGCACACATTCCTTAGAAGGCAATTCACAATAATAAGTATTTTTGTTTCAAGCAAACCATTGATCGAATTTCAACTCTTCATAATCGCCGAAATTCTGCTTAGATATTGTTTAGAAATGACAGCCTAATGCAACCAACTCTAACATATATGACGCATACTCGTCTCAACCATGAGTTTTTAATTTAGTCTTCAAAGGTTTTGACGCCAGATTAAGTTTCATTCATTTACTGTTTCGAAGCTGTCTAACGGTTAAGCTTTTAGGCTTTGAATTTTCTAAAGTCATTCATTTTTCGTCGTGGTGACGATACAAAGCAAAACAGATTTTCTTTGATATCTCTTAAACAGTATACTACTCAAGAATTTTCATGAAGAGCTCATATGAAACATTTTTTTTTTTTTTGAGTTTTTCATCTTCCCGTTGGAGTGTGAGGGGATAATGTTGACATTCCATTAAGTTAGATCTGCCAATATTCGTAGCGTTTGCTTATCATTCTAAGCCACGAACATTGCTTGCAGCCTACCCTCGGGAGATGAGACCATTTTTTACACTTTTAATCGAGCTTAGCATGTTCGTAGTAAACCGTCGCAAGAGGATGTTAAAGCGAAGTTCGTGACGTGCCATTATTGAGGAATTGGTATGAGTTTTCTATAGCACCAACTTGTAAACGAAATCTATCAAAATTTCATAATATTTCGACTACTACTCCAGAAGTTATAGTTGTTTTTTTGCTGTTCGCTATATGGTTTTTAAGGAGTGCTACCCAATGCCATATTTGTCCAAGTAGACAAATGTTCAAAGATCAGTAAGATTATCTCTCTCGAAAAGACCAGTAATGACTTTATTATAACTCGACTATGATTTTTTGGTTGTTGTCACATACGACACGGAAATTGTGTTTTAAATTTCGTACCCTTTCAGTATTTTTTATCGCCATCTCTTTCAAGTATTACTTACTAAACACTTCTTTTCATCATCCCAAATGTGTGACATGTCTCAAGTAAGCACATTTCCGCAGACAGATGGAAAATACACTCAATTAACATATTTTGCTACGTTCGCATTGCGTTGTCACGGGTAAAATAAATTGTGTGTTGCAGCATAAATAGATGATAAACGAAATAATGTCTTTATGTGAGCGATCTTTGACTGATATACTAATTAATTTTATACTTAAAATTATTACATATTAGCTATGAATTATCTATTCATTTAAAATTTAATTAAAGTACTAAAGCACACAATGCTTTAAAACGTGAAATTAGTTTTTGATTATATTGCTTATTGTGCATTAAAGGAACTTAGCGTTTTGAAGCGTGTCATTAGTTTTGTGCTTGCTATGCACTTTACATTTTCCTTATAATTTGTTTGCACTCTATTAAAGCTGTACTACCTTAAAATAGAAAGGACCCGTCTAAGGGATGGAATTAATTGAAATTATTTATAATTATCCCCCATCCACCATATCAAGTTATTAAAGGGTGGAGCCATCGCATTTTAGCCTAAAGCAAGTAAATACCATCTTAGTGGGACGCGGCCCACCACCCCTCAGTTATTCATATAAAGAATTTTCATAATAAGGTCTTATATGGGAAGTGGTCTAAAAAGTGGTGCCTATTCAATGGCCTTAAGTCAAAACACATGGATACATAAATATCTCACAAATTGCGACCTGAATGCTGAACATAAGAAAACAAGGCAGCCAGTCGGGCAGGCGGACAGGGCCGCTCAGAATTACTTTCTGTTTGGCATAATAAAACCTGGATCCATCTCAAGTCCTTCCGGCTGTTGCATCCATCCGCAGTAATTTTAGATACCACAAGTGTGTAGGGTATAAGAAGCATATTTTTCGCAATGTTTCTGGGATTGGGGAAAGGCATTAGAATAGTAACATTCGAGGAGGTCACTAAGAATATGTTTCCGTACGAAAAAAGGTATTTTTCACCAATAACAGAAAGATTGGAACACTGAAGCCATTCTTACGATTTTTAAAGATTGCAAAGTCAGATGAAAAGAAGGGACTGCTGGATTTATATTGCCTGCCGTTTTGGAAAGTCCGTTTTCTAGAAAAATATTTTTCAAATTTTGGAACCGTGTGTATAGACTTTTTTTTTTTTATTATAGTCAATTTGTGTTATTTTTTCCATTGTTCTGAAATTCCAAGACCCAACAATTGTCCTCGCATATTAAAAAATTTGTCCTGTGCGAAGATATTATGCTTAAGGACCACACTTTGGCGCATCTGTCCAACATAGAATGACGGTTTGTGCATTTTTAAGTGTTACGAAATGAAGAAGAGAGCAAAAAGAAAATTTATAATTCAATAGTCGAATATATAATTAATACCAATAGTTTTATTCCAAACTTTTAGTTACTTGAAAGAAACTCTGACACCTTTTGAATAGCTCTTAACATCATATCGACCAACAGGTGTCGTAAGGAAGCTACCCTTATATGTTTTATTTGGGTATGCTTTTAAACATACATACATAAATAAAAGCATGTGTTCGCATATTAACGAAGTTGAAAGTTGCAACGTACCAGCAGCAATTCATTTACTACAAAGTGCCTTTTCGTAGGGATTGGAAAAAAGCTCGAAATTTTAAGGAAAAAATTTCTTTTAGATAAATAACTTTTCTACAACGTACAGCATATGTAGCACAAGAGTGTATTATGTTGTTCTCGATGTAAGCAACAATCAGAACGGCTTGAGATAGACCGCCTTGTTTTCTTGTATTAAACTTATAGGCCGCCATTTATGAGATATTTTGATGAAATTTCGGTATACCGACATGTTTTGGCCCAAGGACGCACGGATCGCAATACCTTTTCGACCACTGCCCACATTGCAATTTACCTTGAAAAGTGGCTACATGAGTAACTTCGTTAAGCGAAGTCGCGTAGGATATTTAACGGTACGCCGTAGCCGATTATTGTGTTTTTATTTGTTTTCCGCATATTGTTGTTGTTTAAAGCATCTATTAGTACAACAATAATTATCTGAAAATTTTACAATCAATTTCCTCTTCATGGTGAGTTACAATTTACAAGACATTCGTACCCTGAAATTTGAAGTGGTTTTGTAAAAACTTTTGTTCCAAATTTCACTTTAACATCTGATGTAAATTGTAAGCGAAAATCTGATCAAAAATATATTATAAATAACATACCCCCCCGCCTTTCGATGATGAGCATGTGTCGATACTGAAATTTTCATCAATTGAAAAAATCTTTAAAATTTTCTCTTCGATTCCACATGCATTTAAAATATTTTATATATGTTTAAATGAAAATGCTTCACTTCCACCACAATCTATTGTTTGTTGTCTCTGCCTCTGTTATAAAAAAAGGTATTTAAAAAACCAAGTATTAATTATGACCCTTTTACATTAATTGAATATTAAACATGTCTTCATATAAGCTCTTAATTATTTATATTTGTTCACTTATTTTTTCTTCATTTATTATATTTATGACTTAATTAGTATACTACTCTTAATTGTCATTAAGCTTACAGCTTTAATCAATGAACAATAGTAAATTTAAAAAAAAATTCTGATTAATTATCTTCTGTTAAGATCTACAGCATTTATAGGCTTTATATTGTGTTTAATGCCATACAAAGATACGATGTCGATACAGGTAGACTCGTTTTTATGCGATAGATGGAGACCGCAGGAAAAAAAGACTAAAGAAAAAAATATTTTAAAACTTCATAAATATCTCCTAGAAATGAATTTCCACAGCATATTAAAGAAAATTTATTTTATGCGATGAAGACGAACCGCGTAAAAAAAGTCTCCCTTAAATATAAAATTTAAATGTAAAATGAAATCTAACCAAGAAAGTGGAGTAATTAAATTACATGTGGAAAAAATTTTAATTCCTCATTATAAAAATGGAAACTTTTTCACAATTTTTTAATGTGATTGATTGTAGTACAAACCAGACATATTCTTTCTTCCGCTTTCTATCTCTATTCATGCACATACACATATGTATAATCCGCATAGAAAAAAAATTGCACAATACAAATAAGTCGCATAAAAGTAATCGTACAAATTAGAAGCGCATACAAAAACCGCCCAAGAACAGATTCATTTGTAAATGAAAACAAAACAAGTAAAAACAAGTAGGGAGTCAGGGAGTACTCCACGTCACCCTAGAGTTAATCATATAACAAGTTTTTAAAATAAGTCCTTATATGGTAGGTGGTTTCAAAAGTTGTCCGATCCGAATCATTTTTAATAGCTTTCGCCCTTGGGCCAAAATACGATCGTGCACCGATTTTCACCTATATAACTTAAAAATTGTCAGTTGAACGCAGGAAAAAAGACAGACAAATGAACGGTATAATGAAAGATGGTGTCTGCACAAACTTATCATGCCGTTGTG
>KK502617.1:34418-96103 GCA_000688735.1 Glossina austeni
TTTTTACTTTTTTTCTAAAAAAAATGATTGCAAAATGAAAGAAAATTTTGTTTTTATTTTAATACCAATCGCTGAAGAACGAGGGGTGTATTCTTTTTGTCCAAACGTTTGCGACATTCAAAAGAAAGCTTCAGAAACCCCATAAAGTACATATATTGTTGACAAGCATTAAGCCCTAAATCGATTTACCTAAGTGCGTCCGTCCGTCCGTCTGCGTAGTCTTTGTGCTATGCATTTTCCTGGGGGTAAAAGCTCAGCAATTGGCTTCAAATTTGGCGTAAAGATTGGAATTGAGGCAAATCGGTCAAGGAACACGACCGCAGTTCTATGCAAACTGAACTCACCTCTGTTTTCAAAAGTAAAAAAATGAAGTGTTTTGATCATTCCTCATAAACCGCGACATATGGAAAGATAAAAATTTGCGCCTCTATTCCATGAGTGGTCCCAATGGTTTTGATCAATTCGGACTATCAAACATGTGGACATAGCCATTGTAGTGTAGAGGAAAAACTTAAAGAATAACCAATCATCAGGAAAGTTATATTCGGACGAGGCCGAATCTCGCATACGCACCACCATTAAAAGATTTTGGGCTCCATGCTTTTTGTTTATTGTCATAAAAAAGTGAATGGGATCAAATATTTACGTTTGATCTTTCACTTCACTACAAGATATTGTTAACGAAAGTTAATCTACCCGGTTGTGACGTTCACCACAATGAATTTAGAATTAAGCCTTTGGCCTACACAGTATTTGCCGGTCGCGCGAGCCATAGTAAACAAGAAGATCAGTCGAGCGTCGTGCTGTTCAGCTCTCGAACTGGCACAAAATCTACGCTTTTCATGACATCGGCGAATTAAAGGGAATTGTGAAATAATAAATCATGTTTCGGAGCAAATAATAATTTTAACACGTGCTCTTCGCTTATGGCACAAATTTATTATTACGAGTCAGAGTCGTGGTTATAGGCGAAAGATTTAACACACCTAGCTTTTCGCATTCTACTGGCCAAGCCCTTTTCTTTGCTACCCATATTTTATCATTAAGAAACAATTAATTCACCAGGTCGTGGTTATTTTAAAATTAACGCATTATTTGAGGAACGCACAAAATAGTTTGGAGCATCCTGCCTTCTTCACCTTATGACTAACAAGCATTCACCTCAAAAAAGTGGGAAAAGAAAATTTGATTACTAGTAAGTTGGCCGATTTAATTCGTTTTTGGACATAAATGCTGTATACACTTTGTAGGGTGTCTGAAGCTTCCTTTTCTGTTTTGCAAACATTACGACAATATGAGTATACGCCTCCTCCTTCAATGGTGGGTGTAAAAGGACGAAATTTTTTTTATATTCGCATCTATAGAAGATATCGGTCCAACATTAGAAATAAACATAAATCAAGGTCGCTACGCAAATGCCACTTTTGCTATTCACACGATTTTTGTATATACATTCTTCAGATAATGCATGTGCAATATTTCTCCCCGGAATCACAGAAAACTTTCTCAACCTTAAAAATTTTTTTAAAGATTTTTCCACAAATAAATATAAATCTCAAACATTCACCATATTTTTAGATGATCTAAACCACGATGGTTAGGAACATTCAAATTTTTCCTATCACAAAAAATCCATTAATTTACGTTATCGTGGCGGTTTTTCCAGGTCTTTGAAAAATATACGATTTCCAATGATTAACTTATCCGTTGGTGAACGTTTGTCGTTCAAGAGAAATGTACTGAGTTTTCGTGGACAAGTGAGTTCCCTTTATTCAATAATTCTGTGCAATATATTTTTATAACCACATTTCCTTGGCTATATGTTTGCTGTCTGAATTACTACCTGAACGACAATAACTATATTGAGAATAAAATAATTACCGGTCGGCTAAAAAAAGAATTTTATCAACACCCTACATTTTAACTAAGCAGTTTTCTATATAAGCTACGTTAGCTATATCTCCAAGGAAATTCTACGTCCACCTAGTACCAAAAGTCAGGCGTCTTCTCTGCCGGCTTGCCCCAGTCGAAAGCTTAAAGATTTATTTTCTACTAATCAGCCTTCTTCTCCTCTATGCCTCGAAGTACTTCAGCTGACTTATCTCAAATGTGACGACCCTTCCAGATTCCATTCCGGTCCTTACTACAAGTAAGAACTAGACAACTCTGCGCCTGTAATTCTTACCTAGTAATATGTATGTACGAAAAGTTAACAATACGTAAAAATAACTTAACCTACACTTAACTAGTAACCTACCCAGTATATAGTCATGTTCACGTAATAATAGGTGGAGAGTAAGGCTGCATAACGTATAGAAATTTCTGAATTCCATTTTTTTTTTTTTGATATTTGCTTCAATTGGACTCCGATTTATTGTGAATTTGATATTCATATTTGAAAGGTCCTCATAAAAGCGTACATAGACTAACTTCGGTGCCTATCACTTTTCTTTTCATAAATTTTTTTGGTTACTGCACTTGTAAGCAAAAATTACGAACAGACATAAGCCTTTGCGTTAGGTATGCGGATGCCTTTGGAACCAATTTTTAGTGGCTCTAGTTGCCCTTCTCGTGAAATTTCGCTTTGATATCTACTACTACCATTCAAAAAGTAGGGGGTATTTTATAGTAAGACCACGTATTTCGTATATCAAGTTCTTTTGTGTGTTAAGTTGGTGCGATTGTCATTAACACCTTAACAGAAGCTTTATGGCTTTTTTTGTTGCTTTGTTAGATCACAAATTAAAGCATTTTTTCTAATTGCTTTTCAGAGCGATCTCGATGGCTTCAATTGAAAGGAAGCCGTGAAAGAAAAGAAAGTGAAGAAAAAGTAAAAAATCACTATGATTAGTTCGGTACTTGTGAAGTGGCTTTAGTTTGGTTGAAAGATTACCGAAAATTTCAAAAATAGCCGAAAACATACAGGAATTGTTTTCGCAAAGACCCATGAAAAGGGCAGTGAAAGCCTGACTGATATACCAGAATAATTTTTTGGACCTCGGACAAGGTCCATCTAAATAAATACTTTTAAAACGATTGCTTTGCTTATAGATTAGGATACGTGGCAAAAAGATTACACGTGAGCTTGGTAAGACTAATATTTGAATATAACTCGGTGGTGTGGTCTCCTTCGCTAGGTGTTGCGTTGATTCAATAGAGTCACTTCAGAAGCAAATCTTGCTTTTCGTTCTTAGGAATTTGGGATGGGAGGCACTAGTCTTTTTGCCACCTCATGAAAATGGATTGCCCTTCATAAACGGAGAAACGTAGATTTATCCTAGGTGTGTCATCCTTAGTTAATTTAATAAATGCTATCGACTGCTATCGACTACACTATCTCATTAGAAGAGATTTCCTTTTCTCAATGTTCGTAGCCTTCTAGAAATTCTATTTTCATAAAACCCAGTGTAGATATAATCGCGACCCTTTCAATCTGCCCAACGTGCTCTGCAAAAACCTAACTGATAGCTATAGTTTGACCTCAATATTGGATTCTTTAGGTACTTTGGATAATCAACTCTCCTTACTATGTATATGTTGCCTACGACAGATCTAAATAGATTCGTAATGTTCAAAGCTTCGTGTGATTCAAAGTCTGGGTTCCTTTGGGTTGCCAAGTTGTTGTATGTTCGCATCGATTTCATGGCCCATTCCTAGTTAAGATCTAGCCTTGCTACGAGTGTGTACTGGGTTTTTTCTTTTTAATTATTTATTTCTATATGATTTCCATTTTGTTGTTGTTCTTTTATTTTTACTTTATAAAGGTTAGTCCTAATGTTTAATTAAAGATTTATTTTTAAGAGTCCACTCTATTCCCGCGTTGCTTTTGTGTAGCTGAATTGCATTGATAAATAAATAAAAAATTGACAGAACAACAAGCAGCGGCAGACAAACAGATATACATAAGTAAATTAATTTCGCTTTTCACGCTAAATAAGATTTTATACAGTTCGCTTGGCAAACCCAAAAACTCGTGGTGAGTGAATTGTAAGAATTTTGCATATTTGCTTGCAGTGGCGAGTATCCAAAGTTCTTTTCAACTTTTCTGTACAACGTACAGATAGATACCTTTCACCTAAACCAACTTTATATAAACAGTTATATAAAAATTGAATTACTGTTTATATAACCATCTAACTAGCAGCAGAGTTATCCTTGAACTTACCTAATGTTGTGTTTTATTTCTAGCTCTTTTTAATCTAATTTATTTTTAATTAAAAGCGAGCTTGAATTCAATTTATTTCGAAAATTTACATATTCTCTTACATACATCTAATTTCACTGCTATTTTCTTCTTCAATTTACAGATGCTTTCCTGTACTTGCAGCTTATTCGCATGTACGCTTTGCTTTTTTTGTACCCATCGCCGAAGGCTGGGGGACATATACATTTTGTCAAAACGTTTGCAACGCCCAGAAGGAAGTTTCACACACAAAGTACATATATTCTCTTCATCAGTATCAAATTCTGAATCGATTTAAACATGTCTGTCTGTCGGTCCGTGTAATGTCTGCTGTAAGCATTCTCCCGGCCCCAAAATGATGATAATGGCTTCAAATTTGGCAGAAACATTTAAAACTTTGGCGCAAGTTGGTATTGGAAATGGGGCAAATCGCGCTTACGGTACCACGTACACTGACTGAGAAGACTCTGTTTTCAAAAGGAATAAAAATTTGGTTTTTGCTCATTACTCATAAACTATAGTAGATAAGTGTGGGAAAAATTTGCCCCGTCTACCCGATATTATAGTGCACCAAAGTTTAATTTATTTTCGACGCAATTTCAAATTCGGAATGCACGTAAGCATGTTTGTCAGTTCGCCTGTCCGTCTGCCCAAATGTGCGGTATCTGTAGTACACATTCTCCCAGTCGCAAACACGAAGAGTTCGCCTACAAATTTGCAAAAGAGTGTGAAAATGCCCTAAACAGGTCGAAGAAGAATTCGCCTATACAGCCAAACCTGAGAACACCTTTGCGTTCGGTATCGTTTTCCCCTTGCTAATAAACTACAACATAGACACACACACAAGAAATCGGCCACACCCCACAACTTTATAAAATAAGCATATGTTAATTTTTTCTTTTACTCCAATCTTCTATAGGATAACGGCGAGGGGTATAAAAGATTCGATTGCAATCGAATATAATTTTCTTACTTGTCTTGTTTTTATTCAGTCTCTTACAGATTATGAAAACTTTTTTTTCAATTTAATTGCACATCTACGCTCTGTTAAATTTTTCATTTTTAAGACTCACTTCTATATATTTTCTCATTTAGTTTCCATTTTAATACCTTTCTTCTCAATCACACATTCGATGGCACTGCAGCTTATCTCTGCAGTGTTTGCCCAAAATGAAAATAAATAATAATTTAGAAACAAACTCTTTGGATGGATTTTCCCTTCCCAATAGGCTTTTACTAATTAAAATGTATATTTTTGTTTTGACTTGATTTATGAGAAGTAATGAAATTTAGGTAAATTGTGTGTGTGTGTGTGGTTGATACTAATATCAAAATGGTAATAGAATGGGCTTTTTTTTAAACCAATCTTCATGTTTTTCATGTTTATGTAATAACTTACAATCGGCTTATAACTCTGGCATAATTTCATATCATTTCAAGAAAAGGAAATTGCATCTGCTTGATGAGGTAAACGATTGTCGTGGACGAAAGATACCCAACATACGAGAATGATTAGAGTAGAGTCATTGTTTGCTTTGATGCAATACCTTCAATGTTGATAAGCGTGACCTGGCATATTTTACGTCAACTTTAATATTTTTGCAATTTTTATACTCTACGCTACTTGTCCCACAATGGTATATTAAGTTTGTACGGATGTGTGCAACGGCCAGAATGTCTTTAGATAGACTTTTTTATACCGATCGATTCAAAATGATTTTTTCATCAATCTAAGCATGTCTGTCCGCCACTCCAAAGTGTTTTCAAATCTATAGGTCGCAATTTTTGAGATATTTTGACGAAATTTCATCAATCTAAGCGTGTCTGTCCGTCACTCCTAAGTGTTTTCAAACCTATAGGCCGCAATTTTTGAGATATTTTGACGAAATTTCATCAATCTAAGCATGTCTGTCCGTCACTTCTAAGTGTTTTCAAACCTATAGGCCGCAATTTTTGAGATATTTTGACGAAATTTCATCAATCTAAGCATGTCTGTCCGTCACTCCAAAGNTTTCAAACCTATAGGCCGCAATTTTTGAGATATTTTGACGAAATTTCATCAATCTAAGCATGTCTGTCCGTCACTCCAAAGTGTTTTCAAACCTAAAGGCCGCAATTTTTGAGATATTTTGACGAAATTTGGTACACTGCCACGTTTTAGTCCAAGGATGAACGCTATTGAAATTGATTTGGATCGGACTAGTTTTTCGATCACACCGCATATAAAGTCTTATTCTGACAAGTCGTTATATGAATAAATAAACCTGATTTTAAACCAGATGCTGCAAGATATTTAATGGTGGGCGGCATCTCACTGCACTGTTACTACACTGCACTGTTACTAAGGAAAATCGAATAGTGTTTATAAGCTGCATTTATTATGACTGAATATTTTCATTGAGTGTTAATGCCCATTACCATTTTTAAAGCAATTTTTAATTCTCATTCTAACCAATACCGTGCATTCCTGTTCACATACCACAAGGGAAAGCGAGAGTTAAAGCATGATTTGAGTCAACTACATGCAATTATGTTAATTAGGTAAATTTATTTTGTGAAACAATAAATGCTGTGGATCAGTGTGTAGTGTTGATAATGAATACTTTGTTCACATCGCAATACCACTACTTTACAGAGTTTTTAATGCGTATTTCTTTATTGTATCCACTGGAAAAATAAATTTGTCAGACTTGCAGTAGTAGGTATTAAATGATTTGCACTTTAAATATATGCTACGTGTTGTTCGACCTTTTGCTCAAAGAGATTACATCTGAGTGTTAGAGTAACATTTTGGAAATCGTTCAATTGGATTAATTATTCAAGAAAACAGATGTTCTATTCTGTTCTATTCTCTTAGAGGAGTTCCATGTGTTAAGGTTTACTTTGATTTTTACCACATAGAATGAGCATCTAATCCGTCTATAAAAATAGATATTTCCACACACTCACGTACTTACGTACATGCATACATAAATATCCGGCCGAGCATGTTCACAGAATGGCAGCAGCGACGGGAAAACGACTCGAAAAAAAAGTGAACCTACGTCCTCATCCCGAACGTAGAAAAATGGGTGGTGAGGAGGTGAGCAGGGCGAAGTTAATTTCTTCCTAACCTAATTTTTCTCTGGCCATGGAAATTTTTAGAGTTATTTGTGCCGTTTCAACTTACGAGCAGATAATGCATGTTACCAGTGCTAAGGCGCAAACGCCGATGCGTATCACTCTGTTTTCGTCTGTCCGGCTTGGACATATTAGAGAAAGATTCTTTCCAGATCGCTGGAACTAGAACTTATACCAGATAACACGCTACCGGTCATGACAGTAGACAAAGAAAGATGGAAGAAACGTGAAAGACATGCCAAGTCTCAGCTGCGAGAAGGTAATGCGGAATTGATTCCGGGATGTCTTTGACCCCAGTGTAGTGCCAGTACTTGGTAGTAGTTGGTAGTGCGCTGGCAAAAAAAAACATGTGCTTATATAAACACCTACATTCATTCAAAAATTACGAGAGTAGACCCTCAAGTGTCCTCCTAGAAACACAGACTTTTTGGACAAGACGTATCGTTTCAAATTTCGCTTGAACATTGCTCTGTCGACATACAATGGCAGTTGTTACCATGCACCGATCATTGGGTCACATGCACTACAAATTTAAAAAGTGAAAAATCACTAGAAAAGTGATGAGTGATGAGCGACGAGGCTTATTTGCATGTATTTGGGAGCCTAAATGAGAGAAACTGGGGCATCTCTGGATTCAGAAATTCGAGAGAATAAATCGAATATGCTTCCCAACTACATCCAATCAAAGTTTTGAGCACTTTTTAGGGTCGCAGTGTAATTGGGGTCTACTTTTTGTATAATGCTCTCTGTTCATCTTTTCTAAAGAATGGACGTATTATCTAAAGATGTTGTTGAATGTGAATGATTTTCATTTTTAACCGGACGCGGCCAGCTGCCACGCGTCTCGCAAAATAACGGCTAATTTGAAATTTGAAAAATTTCATAATATTTTTTAGCCTCAACAAAATGTGATAAGGAAATCATATTGACCGAGCTAGATCCACGTTTGCAAGAGTTGTTCGTAGCTTTGGCTTATTTATGATCTGCCTCGGGATGAGAGTGTTAGAAAAACTATATCTTTTTTCACATTTTTCTTGCTGCCAATATAAAAATTTTTGATTGCTTTTGACATTGGTTTCACATTCACTTTAAAGCAAAGCTCTAGCACCTGTAGTAAAAGGCTTATCTTAATTGATTTCCTTTTATGTAAGTAATGTTATTTTCAAATATGTAACCGGTTTTTCCATATGTCTTTTTCTGACAGAGATCAATCTTTGAGGAAGAAGCTTAACATGCTTTGCTCTCTGTAACTTTTATCAATTTGTGTGAATTCATGTGTAATATAAAAGTCAATAATTCCCGGTACTAGGTAAGAAAAAGTTTTTCTTCTTCTCTACAAAATGCAAGTTTGTTCATCATAGTAATCTCTTCGGGACTGATACAATTAATCCAACTGTTCTCTAACCTATTGTCATCAATTTTGTAGAACACTTTGTCGAGATCCTTAACGTATTTTTTGGTTGTCACAGTGATTTCCTCATCTAAACCAAAAATTTTTTTTCTGAAGGATCCTTTTCAGATTTATCAACCGATAGGAGGTGGTGGGTGTTAGATCCGAGGGATATGGTGGATATCAAAAGGAGTTTTTTCATTCCAGTCATCTGTCTATTTTTTTGCTCTAGTGTAAGTAAACATGCCATTCATTTCTTATACTCGAAATTTCATGCAAAATATTGAACACTCTATCTTTTCACTTCTTCAGGACGTCAGTTATCTCCGGTAACTTCATTTTTCGTTTATGGAGAATAATTTTCTAAATTTTTTTCATGTTTTCTGGTCAAGCATTCTCTTTTATGCGTCGTCAGTGTCATCAGTGTCCGTACGATCTTGTTTCCAACCAACAAATCACTGGCACATTATTGTTCCCAACGAGTAAGAGTTGCCACAACATATCTCAAGCCAATGCTGACTTTGTATTGCATTTTTCCCATCAATACGCGATATCGGAACTTTCTCAATGCTTTCAAATGTGACAGAAGTATTGTCATTCGATTCGCTGTACCTCGCCCTTAAACGAGAGGAGGAAGACATTTTATAAAAATAACGCATATAAGTATTTATAAGTTCCGGGAATTATTGACCGAAGTGCTTTTTCTATGTGCGAACACTTTGTATGTATGATGCTAATGGCTTTAGGAAAACTTGAGAAAGTGTGTAAAGGGAAAAAAAGTAAAATAAAAGGACGAAAAGAAAACAAAATTAAAACAGCGCACTAATACGAAAAGTTAATAGAAAAGGAAGAAGCAACTTTGATGCATGATTCCAGCGCGGACCAAGTGACATTCAAAGACGGTAGTTTTAAGTGCAAATATAAGTGGTTTTGCGATTCCTGCTTCGCTAGCTTTAGAACTTTATCGAATGATGTGCTTGTGAAAGTGAATTGAAATTCAAATTGTGTTTTCGATTATTCGTCACTTCAATTAGTTAACTTGTTGTTTACGGCAGAATTTTCAATCGCCCTGTGCGAAATATCTGCTTTTGTATTCGATATTCTTAAGCTGTGTCCATTCTCGTGCAGTTGTTAAATCGCATTATATTCCATTATGAATCTATTGTGCGTGCATGCTTGAAAAGGAGCGCGTTGTACACACACTTATGTATGCGAGCACATGAATGTATGCATTACATGTAAGGATGCCAGCTGGCAATAAGCGGACGTGCGTGTTGATGACTATATAAACCGATTTGAATTCAATTATCATCACTTGTTTGTCAAATGATTTTTCGATGTCGTAGGTGTTTTGTCAAAAATTGAAATTTCCTAACTTATGCGATTAGTTCGCTTATATGTATGCGTAAAAGGTTTTCTTCGCTTTCATATTTAATGTTTACATCACAGAAAAGTTAAATGTGATACCCGGTAGTGTAACACATTCACATCCCTTAAGCAATCAATGAAAAACATATTTTAAAGCAGAGATTTTGTACATACTTTGTTTATTGATTGAATATTAATTTTCAGTCGGCTTAGCGACGTTTTATATATTGTGTAATATTTTCATTTTTGGATTTCATTGTCTAAAGCACAAAAAAACAAAAAATATTATATTAATTTTTTTTACTATCGATGCTATAATCGATGTTCTATGGAATATGATACCTTGCAAGTTTTTAGCATTTTTATTACATCCCTCACCAGTCGCGCGATGCATTCGTTTTGTCAAAACATTTGCACTACCGAGAATGGAACTTCAGAGCTCCCATAAAGTATACATGCTCGTGATCAGCATTAAATTCTCGGACGATTTAAGCATGTCCGTCCGCCATGTTGTCTGTACGTCTGTGTGTTTGTCACATAGAACGATAGAAAATCGCACTTTCGTGCTATGGGTGATCCTGGAGCATGTGTACAAAAATGGAATAAGTCGGCCATGCCTACTCAATATTATAGAAAAGTTTGTCAAAGTCAAGCCTTCATAGTATTGATTGGTATCAAATGTGAACCGTTCTAGGCATGTTTGTTGGTTCGTGTGTCCATCTGTCTATTAACTGCTTTAGTAAACACATTCTTGATGGCAAAAATGCATCTGCTTGCGATGCTTTGTTTTCGTAATGTAATCTTTTTTAAGATAACTGTGGTGGGTATAAAAGATTCGGTGGCAGTCGAAGTCATTTTCTTATTTATTTATATACGTTTTTGCTTGACAAATAATATGAAATAATAATATTATAAGCTATATAAAGATATCAACTGACTAGCATAGAATTTTCGATCGAGCGAAAAAAAGAGACAAGCGTTACATTTGGCTTTGGTCGAATCTATTTATACCCGCCACTAGCTTATGTATGATATGAACTTCTAAGATACATTTAGCCGATGTGTCAACAATCGTGTACGGTATAGTATACATTTCAATTCAAGTTTTAGTAGGACTTGGCAGCGCTTTGTTTATTATACACAAATAAGAGCATAGCATACATTCCCTCGCTCGTTTCCCCGTAATTATAGAAAAATTCTTTACTCGATTTTGCCGATTTTTCAACTTGAAATTCTTAATTGGAAGCTGTACATTTTGATGATTGCGGGTGGTTCGATTTGGCCGATGGCAGTAAAACGAGCGAACATGTGAGCCATAATTTATTTTTCTACATAAGTTTCTGAACTTGTAATGGTCCACTTGTTGTTAGCGAAATGGCGAAACACTCTTAACTTAGTCGATACAATATCGAGGGACTGTAATTCGTTACGAACATTTTTGTAAAATTTAACATATTGCAGCACATTGATGCTGATTACAAAAAAGTATAATTTTTTTTTCATATTTTTTTGTTTAGGAAAACATTCACTTAATAATGTATCGCACATTCTTTGTAATAAAATTTCAAGTACTGTAAAAAGTATTGAGTTGCAAGAGAAAAGCAAAGCTTTATGGTTAGTGGATGGATATGGATGGCTCTCCTGGACTAGCCCATGACTTTTTACGCTTGGAGTTGTTGTCCACTTTCCATCTCCAGTCACAGTACGCCACAAAAAACTCTTTTTTTTTTGATTGGAAAGCAATGAAATCGCCATGTTGAAGCGGTGCGAAATGACATTTTCGGCCAAACCGGATGGTAGCCTTAAACCGAAAGCGAGAATTGGAATATGATGGAGCAGCAACATCATAAGCTTCTAAAAGTAGATGATGGGCTTCGGCGGCAGGTTTCTTCAAATCAAACAACAAAAGTGATGAAAGCGTTCCATGGTTAGCATCTGTATCGACTGAATACCAAATGGGAAACTTTTATTTTACGTATAGAATGGTCAAAGTCATCGATTTTGACCATTGTGTGCATTGATGTTTGGCATTACTTTATCATTTTCGCCGATAGATATCGCTGATCAAAATACATGCAAGCACATATTATTTTGTTAAGGATTTTTTTTTAAGGCAAAATTTTTTTAATATATAATAAAAACCGGCAAATCTGTTTATTGTAATTTGAATCTATATATAAATATAGTAAATATATCAAAAAGTAAATACGCATAAAATATGCATTTAGTAAAAAAAACGAATTCTATATAAAAATAAAGTAGAATCTATATATATGTAAATAGAAAAGTCTTTTTTATTTAACGAAATATAAAATTTCGATTTAATGTACACTTTATTTAAACATAAATATTTATACACATATATAGGGATGTATAAAGGAAACCAAGTTACCGGTTTTCATACATACGTAACATTAGCAGCATCTGCACCAATTCCACATTTCTCGGATTGTGTACAGATGTTTAATTTTTGAACATCTGTTAACGATAGTTAGTCGTAATATGCACATAAATTATATTTTCTTTAATAACGAATGTGTCGAGTTTCGTGCAAGGAAAAAAATGCTACTTTTCCTGCTTAGTTCGAAGGATAACGCTACTGAATCGATACCGGTGAGAAATTCTAGATGCGATACGTCCCAAAGTCTCAAAGCCTCAATAACCTTGGTACAGACTAGGTGACACTTGCCATGTGCTCAGTTGGTTTATTCTATTCAAATAAAACCATCAACAGCAACAGATGTAATTGAGCGTAGTATGTCCGTAGTAATCGTATCATGAGTTGTCTATGGCTTGATGAAATTCGAACCCGTATAGCAAAGCCCCCTTAAGCAACTTTAGGAGTATTGTCTTCTAAAATGGTATTATCCTCAATGGTATCAGAAGACCTCGTCACCTCTTATTTGTTTGACCAGCACTTGGATTCCATTCCATTGTGACGGTACCCAAAAATTATGAGGTGGTTTTTCTTCAAATCTCAAGAGTCAAAGTAAATTCATATTTTATCTAAAAGATAGGAGAGACTGGATAGTGATTGACAACATTGCAGATAAATCTTTTTCTTCCATTTTCTCTTGAAATCTCAATTTTTCATCAATCAACCAAAACTCGAATATTTAGTTGTACACTTAATACCTATCGAACCGTAAAGTAGAGTTAAAGGAATGGGTAAATCATATGAAAAGCCAAGAAAAGGACCTCTAAGTGGGCCACGGCCCACCACTAAGTGCCCTATACAATTTCATTTAAACCAGTTATTCATAAAAGGACTTTTCAAAGTAAGGACTTATATGGAAAATGGTCGAAAAAGTCGATCAATCCGGCCGAGACCCTTGGGCCAAAAGGCTTCAGTGTACCAAACTTCATAAAAATATCTTAAAAAATGCGAACTGTGGGTTAAACACAAGAAAATAAGACAGCCAGAGGGACAGATGCACAGATAAGCTTACATTGATTCAGATCCTGAATCGATTGGCATAATAAAAGGTGTGTGTTTCATACAGGCACGTACACATGAATAGTTGGATTTTTGGTATATTGTATAAAGCTGATAAAAAAATATTTTATTAATACTGTGGCCCTGTCTGACAAATTGTGGATGCCACACCGAACGCAAGTAGTAATCGGAAGAAAAAACAATTATATAAAAAGATAATTATTTAATCAATTAATAAAAGAAAATGAAATTAAATTATTATATAAATTAACAAGAGAAAAGAATCGACAGAGCGAGTCATGTTTTTCTTCGTTAAAGCATTTGAACGCCTTCTTTTCAGTAGTTTTATTATGAAGCCTATATGTATGCTACAAATTCGCTTGGTTTTTGAAATATCAAAATTAATTCCAGATCATTGCGATGCCTAAATATGAGTCGCGTACTGTTGACTTTTGTTTCGTTTTAATGTTCCTTGCTTCTGATTATTTTCCCAAAGCCTAATTCTCGTGCTAATTAGTTGCTGTTACAATAAAGTATCTCATGCTTTCTGGTGCGATTTAAATTTTTACCCAAACCAAAATGCGTGCACGTATTTTGTAGACTTTAGTAGCGCATATACAAAATGTTAGAATGTTTTTGGCATTGAGCAGAATTTTTAATGATTGTTTTGTTGCTTCTTTTTTTTTTCGTAAAAAATCCAATAAAATTTTAACGATTTATGCTTTCCTGTTTTTTTTTTTTTTTTGTGAACCATATGTAAATGTGATCAAAAAAGCGGCAAATTTTTCTAGTTTCGATGGCGAAAAAATTGCATTTGCGTTTGGTCTTGGAAACGTTTTTTGTTTTTCATATGAATATGAAAGCGTATATAGACGTATGTTCACTTTTGAATTTTTATGTCCCTTGCCAGAACGGGGTGAAGATAGCTTATCAAGAGATCCCATGTTTGCAAACTTATATTATATTTTAGAAAGCAAGGTTTGCGTCTTTGCTAAAGCGTTATTTATCCTGAAATAAAAACAACTCAACTATAGTAACACATTGCCGACCGCACAAATTGCACCTCAATATATGCTACCCACCGGGCATTTTTTACGTGTGATAACTAGTGAAGTTCTCAAATATATGTAGACAACAATTACGTATTTATAAACAATGAAAGAAATAAAATAGTAAAATAGTGTTAATAGATTTAATTAATATTTATTTATTTTCATTCAAGTGAAAAAATCAATCTTGTATTGTCACGTCAGTCCATTTAGCAATTTTATATTTCTTACATTTGTGTGGAACTTGAATGTGATACCTGTTGGTTTCTGTTGTGAATAATTCGAACAAATCATTTCCAAGAAACAATTGCATTATATCCAAAACACTTTCTTTATTTTTTGGTATAATGTTTACACCTGAAGTTCGTTGATATTCTTCTAAACATATATCCTTGTCATTTTCTGACCACTCGTCCTCATCACTTTCCGAATCGTTTGAAATTATTCTACGACATCTATTTCCTGGTCTGATAATGTCCTCATCACTTTCCGAATCGTTTGAAATTATTCTACGACATCTATTTCCTGGTCTGATAATGTCCCCATCACTATTTTCGGTGTCGTTATCATGGATATCAAAACTGTCTTTTGAACATTCTGATGCAGTATCAAGGTGAAATTCATTGAGAGCATCTTGAATTTCCTGGGACATTTTATTACAGCCTTTTTTCTATATATGTACATTTTATTATATTACAAAAATATATAATACAAAAATATATTTACCAAATATTTTTAAAAAAAATGCTATAGAGTAGTTTTCCTCAATACAAAACTTGTAAGTTTAGAGCTGTAGGTGACTTTGCTAACAGCTTTCTTTCACAATTTCATGAACCGTTTATCAGAAATATTTACTGTTATTCTCTTTTCTCTTTTCTCTCTCTCTCTCTCTCTATTCTATTATTAAAAATTTATCAGCAAATTTACTGTTATCCTCTTTTAAATTCTCTTTATTATTTAAAAACTATAGGGATCAACGAAGAGAAGCGGGCATCAAATTATATACAATAAATATAAATTGTCAAACGGGGAGATTTCCCCGAGCGGTCAGCAATGTGTTAACACAAATGTTTGAAAAAAATCTTGCTCTCGTAATGGGTCAATTTCAAAATAATCAAAAGCGTGAAATCATTGAGATTTCTTGAATTTTGTTGGCTTTCCAATAATGCTATTACTTGTGCTTTCCGGCGATATTTATATTTACAATCAGTTTTATTTTTTGTGTTAATAGTATCACAGGTAGAGCTCACAGTTCACGCTGACGATACTACACATTCAGGTTTTCATGTAGCGTAGATACGTGAGAATGAATAACGGTTTTAAGATTGTTGGTAACTATGTTAGAATATGTTGGTAGACTTGCAAAATGTTGCTATATCTGAAATTAGTTAATAAATTTGTGCAGCAAAAATTCGAGTTTCTTGCACAAAGTAAATCGTGGACAGTTACGTATTTGTTACGGAATACTTTTATTACTGTGCGTGTTTCTTGCGTCACCATTTTTGATTAATAACGACTTAGCGACATCACACATATGACACTAAACCTTCTAAACTATTATAAAAGTTGTGTTATGGATTCCTTTTTTCCTTACCTAATCTATGTTTGTTAAGAATATTAAAAAATTTCAAAAATCTGCTTATTTCTCAAATTTCTTTTAACGACATGTCACCCACGTCTGGTATCGCTGTCATTTCTGAATAGCTCGAACCTTCAAACTATACGGCATAACATTTCATGACATTCTGGCAATTAGTTTACAAATAAGAGACGTTGTAGTGAAGCTATTTTTTTAATTTGTGTTGATTAAATGTTGCCTTTTGACGAGAAAAAAGACTGTTCGCAAATAGATGCTGGCCCGGAAGACGTAAGAGCGTTGTTTCGCGCTGGGTAGGCGAAATAAAAAAGGAGGTTTTCATGCGATACGATAATGGATGAGACATGGGTTCATCAGCACACGCCAAAATCAAATCTGTAGTCAGTCGAGTGGACAGCGTCACTAAAACAAGTGTAACTTGTGAACAAGAAATTTTGGCACTTATCATATGTACTATCAAGAAATCATATGGAGATGTGAACAGTGTTGTCATATATGTGTCGCACCGGAGACTTATTGAGTGATGCGTGATAGTAACTTTTCTTAAGTTCTTTTTACTTTTATAAGACGTGCCTTAGCAAAGACGAGAATTGATTTTAGCAAAAACAATGAAATGATTCATGCACGTTGGGCTAACTTCACCTGAGTTATTGCTGGCCCGTGAGTAATTTTCAATGTAGTAACCATGTCTATATGTTCTTTTTGTCATTGTGTGTGCGTGCACGTTGCTACAACCATAGGTAAAGTTCGAAGAGTGATATTGGAAAGAGGAAAACACAGTTATATTTATTTAGACATCAAAACTTATTACTTGCACGTTAAGGCTAAAAGATTTATGCAATCAACACAAGGGATAAAAAAATTATTGTTCAGAGCATAAAAAATGTCGCGAATTTTTTAAAAAATATACATCCAAAAATTTTAAAGAATTCTTGATGAAATTGTTGTCTTAAAAGTCGATTCTACTTAAAAATTGTAAACTTATTCTCTTACCTACTTTCACTTGACTTCACTTTTTTGAAATGGGGTTTATTTTGATATCACGGCTAACACTCTACATACATATTGTTAATTTAAAGTAAAACCAGAAAAGAAAAAATGTTTAATAATGCAATATGAAATAATTAAAAAATTTAAATTCAATGTTCAAATGAGCCCCAAAGGCTTATTCTGTACGGTTTAGGTTTAAATACTGACCTTAAAGTGAATGTAATTTTTTTATTTATTTTGCATAAATATTTTACGATGACAGTAAATATATATATTTGTCATTTTCTCTAAACTTTTCCAAGTTCTATGCTTCTTTGAGGAATAATAAATATGTGCATTTTGTTATTTTATCCCTTATGAAATATGTATGTTTTCCTTCACTATTTCTACTCTGTTTATGCCTATTATTGAAATATTTTTACACTCACTCAAGTATGCACTAGAGGAGTATTAAATCTGCCAAGCTGCTTGAAATTTTATTCTAATAGGGTGGGCAATATGGCTGTGTTCGTTTCTCTCATTTGCCTAGCCCGCTAAATTTGGAATTCTTATGAATCTCGCCGGTTTCTTAGCTTTGGGAGCGCCATACGTGTAGGATGTGGTGGCGAAATACCCATATTTTTAAGATGGTACTTAAACGACTCGTGCAGAAGCCAGTTACGAGATGCAATGTACGGTATCGATTTGTATGATCTGCGTTTGTTTGGCCATTTTTGTCTATCCATCTATCCATATGGTATTTAATGGTGGGCCCTTTCCCCCTATAGTGTTTTTTTTATTGGTTTAACTGGTCTTTTCTTTACGCTGCTTTTTTTTCTGATTTCTTTACTATTAATAATTTTTGGCATTTTTCAATGTTGGTATGATTATGTCGAAAGAAAAAGGTATATAAAGTGAGAACTACCAAAGTGAAAGATTCCTTTCCGGATCGTGTACTCCCAGCCTTCAATCTGTAAGAACATTAGTATAGTAAAAGCACTAACGGCACGGCTTATACCAACACAGACAGAAAATCTGCTATGAGGAGTATCAACATTTAAAAAAAAAACTAATCCGCGGAAACGACTTTTTTCCGTAACCTTATTTAAAAAAAATATTCATGTTTATAAATATTTACAAATTCCCCCGCAGCTTTATTTTTTTTTTAATTTGTGTGCGTGTGTGTGTGTGTGTGTGTGTCAGAAAAATGCAATGGAAAAATTTCGTAAAGGATTAATAAAAATCATTTTACGCGCCCAAAAATACGATTTATATTTTACTTATATTTTTATTTCAGAAGAGTGGTCAGCTAATAAATACATTAAGCGGTTGCAGTTGCCAAAAGCAATTGACTTATGCGCAACTCGCATTGCACGCAGGTTGAAGCGACTCCCGCTGTTTTCATAAATTGGCAAATTCATATCGAAACTGGGCTGAAATGCGAGTATAAGCTCAAAACTACTGGAATTGAAATGATATAAGTAAGCGAAGGATATTTCGTATTTTAGTCAAGGAAAAGGGAACCTATTGGGAGCAACATTATTAAGATCCAAAGCAATTGCAAAGTTAAGATTATGAAAAATTCTCTATGTCACCTTCTTTTCTCTTATAAACTCGGTAAAGGTAAATCATATTTACGGAGAAGAAGAAAAATCAACATAAGAAGGATTTACAAAGTCGTTCGAAACTATTTAATGGATAACTTTTTGCATTGTCTCTTTTTTCCATTTATAAATGTAAATCATATTCACGGACTTGACAAAAATAAAGGGGCAAGGAAGTTACTGCGTCACCGCTAGCGTTCTCAAGCGAAAATTTTTTTTTTATCTTCCCATTTTTTTGTGAATGTAAATCATATTTGCGGACAAGAAAATAGATAAACATACGAAAACTTTACGACCTCATCCACTCCTCCTTCAATTTCTAGAGTTTCTGCAGAAATATTAAATATAAATGATCTTTACGGATAAGAAAACATCATAACCCAAACAATCTTTTCGGGCTGATATTAAATATGTAAAGAGAAATCAAAAAAATGGCTTTGTTGCTAAGCAAAATGATAAAACTTATTAAAGCACTCTTCTTTAATATAGAATCATTTTCTTTTTTTACTTCACGATATCAGTATACCATATATTTATTTATAGTTTATATTCGCTATTATTGGAAAACCTGCAACAAATTGCGTTAAAACCTACGTGTTGGGTATTAAATGGTCGCTTCAAAAAGAGCACGGCCTTTATGTTCACTTCCACCAGCGATATTTTGATTCGATTAATTTTGTTTTTGTATTTCTGTCTTGTTTGCTACTTTTTCTGTCCGTGAAATGTCCTGCTGCGTGCAGGCACATCCTTTTGCTCAGCACAGATTATTTTACTCGAAGTGTTTTTGCAGTCATTTATAAAAAGCTAAAAGAGCATGTTTAGTTCCTTATACCGTTGGTAAGGTTAGAATATGCTTATCCTATAAAGCACATTTTATATATTTGACTTGAAAGCTTTGCGCCTTGAACTTAGTTATATCGAATTAGAAAAATATGTAAGGAAAACCTGTGTCTTGAGAAAAGCTTAAAATGTGGAATATTTTTTTGTACAAAGATTGGGTCCAAAAATGAAGTCCGCAGGCATAAAGAGAAAACCCCTTGCGCTACATTTTAAAGGCCTCGCTAATAAAATAAATTTCAGTGAAAAATAATCTCCAGTTGAATCCTATGCATCCAAGTTTCGAACTAAACTCTCCATAGGCTTCTACTTGTTTGTTTTTTAGTGTACCACACAGCTTATGGTTGATAGTTCTTTTTATACTTATTTTCGTTTGCTATTATTTGTCTGAGAAATTTATTATGCTTTTCTAGATGACTTGATAGGATTAAAGGGGTATTAAAATTATAAAGAGCTTTACAGATTCTCTGTTTGCAAAAAAAGTCATATGCCAGAGAGTTGTTTGTTTATGCCTTCAAGTTTTTTATAAAAACAACAAATAAAAAAAAAAAATACTCATTTAAGTAAAAATTTTTCATATAATATATTCATATAAGCGTTTAAAGGGAATCAAAGAAAAAAAAAACGATAAAGTTTCAAAGGTTTGTTGCGCACTATTTTTTGTAAATTTTATTTGAAGTCTTCGCATGATATCTACTACGTCAACAAATATTCTTCAATAAAAAAACTTACGTTACATTTTATTTATATATTGCAGTACGTTATAAACCGTATAGAGAGCGCAATAAAAAAAGTGATTGCTGACAAAAAAGCTTAGGCTCGCTTTACACACTTAGGCAGAAATATTAAATTGTTAAGTAGCAGAGGAAAAAAGCGCAATCAGTTAAGATCTGTTCACTTATTATGACATGCTTTTCATCTTATGCGCACACATATGTTTGCGACATCAACATGTTCATCGTACTCAGCAAAAGTGTTCAAACATTTACACCATGTGATGGATTCATTCTACTAAGATAGTATTCTGAAAGACCCTAAAAAGTGTACATGCATGTAATTAGCGTGGGATAATGAGTATGATCGGACAAGCATAAGTTCGTCCATCTGTCCATGGTTCGCTTGGGCTGCCTGCCTGTGCGTCGTCTTGTTCGTCTGCCCACTGTTCCTCTTCCGCTCTGCCCTTTCTTTCCTCCACCCATTCGTCCATTCTTCTCCCTGGGAGATGCTAAAAAGTATGCATGCTTCTGATTAGCGTGCGATACTGAGTATGATTGGATAAGACTAAGTTTGTCTGTACGTTCGTTTCTCTACAAATTCGTCTTTTCTTTCCCCTTGTTTGTCGCTAATTCGTCTTCATGAAGACCCGACTGGTATGTCCGTCCTTCCCGATTTGGTTGGAGCTCTCGTAGTCAGACATTTTTGGTTACATAATCAATTTTTGTTTAATGATTAAGTAAATACACTTATAAAACCTGAAAAAATATTACTGTTAACTTTTCACACAAGGAGTTACCTTCGGGATGATCAAATGCAATGCACATTATATTCAAGCAGTGATCTTATCGTTTTGCCAGTTGAGATGCCTCACACTTTTATGTTAGATTACAAACAGGCACGCTGTGCGTAGTCTTCTTTCTCGTCAGTAGTAGACGTAATTTGGAATCAATTTCAATGTGGAGAGCAGGTTTCACTCTTCAACATTTGCAAAGAAAACATAGTTATCTGCGGCTATAAACGTGATGTGCAAAATTCTTCTGGTTAACAGCGTAAAAGTGCGCACATATATTAGGATTTTTTTCCCAGAGATTTTTCACTCAAACATGATTGAAGTTCTGATTGACCAATTGAGAGATTGAAAAGAGATTGATTTCAAAAAATAGCAAAGCCTTTGGTGTAACGAACGAAGCGATATTTACTTTAACAAAAAGTAATTAAATTTGAAATTTATTTTATGAAGAACCATCATTTCTGATAAAAAATACGTCCTCAATAACAACACTATTGGGAAGCAGCAATGATGCAGCGCGGACAATAAACCAACGCATGTTGCATAGGAAAGCATTTGCATTGTGCTTCATGCACCAACTGTCCAAATAAGAATTAATTTTTTGTTACGTAATTGAACATATAGCTTGTATAGCGTTGCTGGAGCAGAAATTATATAAAATAAATACTTTGCATATTCAACGCGTAATGTCAGTTTGGTCCTACTTGAGTGGATGTTGTGTATTTGGAATTACTTCTAAGAGACCTAATAATTAGTTTGATATATATATATACACATATATATATACACATATATATGTATGATATATATATATATACACATATATATATACACATATATATGTATGATATATATATATATACACATATATATATGCATATACATATATACATATATACATATATATATATATATACATATATCTGTGTCTTTAAATGTCTCCTGATTCTGCTTAAGACTCTCAATTGGTTGATTCGCGCCTGTTCGACAAACTCCATTCCAATCCACCTGCTGCTGGAACTCTCTCTGGTACAAACACACGAATGTAAGTAAAAATATGAAGCTGGTCATAGAGAGACCTTTTCTTTGTGCAAACATTTGTTCGCCAAGATAGTCTTCCTCAAGAGTGATAGAATCCGTTCAATCCTTGTTTGATATTTGGATGTCCTTCTTAAAAAACGATGAGTCAAAACGTTCAACATACATCCCAGTTTCTGGCATCAACTTAGGGTTTTTGATGCAAATCTTTTTTCCTGGAGCATTGACTTACGCAAACGATTGTTAAAAAGCTGCGTCGCACCTAAACGGGCTGAAATATTATTGAGTACTTATCAATACACTGTGAGGATCCAAAGTCGTACCCTCGTTTTGGCCTCATGGACTCTCCGTCTCTGGGGAGGGGGAGTGCTAAAATAAGAATAGCTTAAGATAGAATAAGTAATAGCTTAGGAATAGATTAGTAGTAGAATAAGTAATAGCTTAGGAATAGATTAGGAATAGAATAAGAAATAGTTTAGGAATAGATTAGGGATAGCATAAGATAGAATAAGTATAGGTTAGAGAAAGATAGTTTTAGTCAGTGAATGTTGGGCTCTCGAGCCGGCAAGTGGTCGAAGTTTGGCTCTCGAGCCAGTCAGTTGAAGTTAGGCTCAATTTACAATTTACAAACTCTGATGAAGTTCGCTATATGGAATGAATTAAATAAAAGAACGATCAAGTCGCTGCGAATATAAATTTTCTTGTGGTTTTCTTTCCCTGGGCCGCTGAGCTGCCCCAGCCAAAGGAAAGGGACGAAACTTCCCCACAACATGTATATAGTACAAGTATATTTAATAAATTTTGTGAACAAAAGCTGCTATCTTCATGTTCAGGTAGGAAACTTTTCAGCCCATCAACTTTGCTTTCTAAGTGTTAACAGCGAACGTTCAAAAAAGATGATAGATGCCAGTAGGATAAATTTTGCACAGATCGTTCATATAAATATTTTTACAAAATTTTATGTTCTGAATAGAAAGGAAAAGTAATTGTCGTCGGGGCGTGGGTTTGCTTTTATTTTCCAATATTTGATTTGCAGCCGTCGGCGAAGAATATTAATGCAGAGGCCCCCCTTTCCATCTCCATTTGCGGGAAACTAAGCTGTGTCACTCTTTCAACGATTAAACGGCAGACGTAGGGACATGACTGTATACATTCATAACCTTATGCTAATCGAAAGTGTACAAAGTTGAGCGCATCTCTGATAAACGATTCAAGCTTTACATATGAAAGGACAAACTTAGTAGATATGTCACAAGACGAATGCAATTCCACTGCATGTATACGCAACGTGTATTGTGTATGTATTTGTGCAATAATCTTTAGATAGTTGCAGTCATGTCAGAAAGTGATATTTTATGAAATATTTAACAAAGCATTTCATTCCGATTTTCTTTGTACAGTTGTTGTTACTGTCTTTATTATTGCTGTCTTTACACAACTACACACTTGAATTTTATATGTTTTGTACATACGTTTGGATTGTATTCACAGATGCTTGTTTATGAATACCAGAAATATCCACTTGAGTAGGTTACACATTTACGATATAAGTACGTATTTGTATTGTGTCATCAAGTGCATGCAATTGCAGACAGGAGTAAACAGAAGCAGAAAGAGAGTGAGAGAGAGAGAGAGAGAAATAGGAAAATGGCATGGCATGGCAGGCAAGCACACCCGTTTGTATCTGTATAAGAGTATCTCAGGAAATACAAGGTAAATTCTTTACATTCATGTCATCACTTGAAAAATTTCCTGAAATATTGATACTATAAATGTTTAAGGGCTGCTTTAATGCTAGTTTATGCAAAAGGAAAACAGATTTACGCAACCATCATCTATGCGACAGACAGTGCGACAGATGATGATGTCAAAAAACTAGCATTATATAGTAAGTGTCGTGCGTAGAAATGAACAATTATCAACTTGTATGTTCTGACATAATTAACAAAAAACGAGAAATAAACGACAAGTGAGAAAATAATACTCGGTTGCGACCGACCCTCTTATACCCACCACTGTTATCCTAAAAAAGACTAGAAAAAAAGAGAAAAAAAGAAAATTATGAAGAATGTCAGCAGCGCAGCTAATATATAGATGGACAGACGGACTGACGCACATTTGTGGAACGGTTCAGATTTTTGCTGAAGTTTCGTTCTGACAAACGAATGAAACTTCAACATTCTATAACATTGAGTAGACTTGACCGGCTTTTTCGACTTACAATACAAATGCAAATTTTTATCGCTGTGCAGCTTATAAATAAAGAACAAAAAACAACCTTTTTCATTTTCGAAAACAGAGATGGTCCCGCTTCAGAGGGTACTGTAAGCATTTTCTTAGACCGATTTGGTCCATTTTCAATATCAACCTGGCTGCAAGGACTTCTAATATTTCTGTGAAATTTGAGGAAGACAGGTTCCTTTTTGGGATCACGGGAATCTTTACCGTAGACATTATACAGATAGGCAGACAAGCAGGCGGTGTTGCTAAAATTATTTTAGTTTAGAGTTTCATGCTGATCTGATATAAAATATATTATTTTACTGGTTTGCTGAAGTTTTGACATCATGAATATACTGTTTGCCCTTTCGTGGGCAGTAAACGTGTGGGTTTTCGGAGAAAAAGGGTTTTAAGAAAACCTGCTGGCATCAACAGCTGATCTATGTTTTCAATAGAATCTCAAGAAAGATTGGTCAATGCTTTTTACGGTTTTACGTTAGTAGTGGTCAGACACTTACACACATACTTATATACATTAACCGGATTATTTCGTTCAATCTTTGCTAATATAGGTAAAATTGTGTAATTATCTCTAGCCTCAGACATTTTTCCATATAGCTTGGATGATGTCATTACCTTATAATGTCGCTGTTAGCTCTGCGTATGTAATGTTTCACGCACTTGAAACTTTTCTTTGAAGTGTAAACTCCTTTTAAAGTCTTGATGTCTCAAGTACGGTGCCATCTGTTATAGCGGAAATCACAATAAACTATTTAATGAATATGTGTGGAATTGAGTAGAAGTATTCTTACTAGCGTGTTATCGTGAACACACACAGACACACTCGCACACGCGCACGTAAACGTAAGTAAAATATTTCATTTTTACTGCGAATTTTTTCTATCTGCTTCCAGACTTAAGAAATAGCGTTTCTTACGTAATTTGTATGAAAGTTAAGCGTGTATCCGCACTGGTATGAGTGCTTCTTCTTCTTAATCCCACAAGTTGTCCTCAACATTGAATTTCCGAAATTTCCTTACCTGTATTGTTGGTACTTTTGCTGTCTACCCCAATTTATTTTCTCATCTGTTTACTCGTATTGTCAACAATTACTAGAGCAACAGCGAACGTCTTCTATTTACTATTAAACTCGGTTCTTATTTTAGTTTTTGATTTTCGCAATTTTATGTGTGCAAGAATTGAAATGTTGTTTATTCTGTAAACATTTTCCGTCATTGTCCCTACATTTTGACCTGTTCCGTACGAATATTCTCTTATGAAGATCATAAAAAAAGGCTACATGGAAACTAACCAATTTTGTTGAAATCGAAATTCCCCAAAGGAGTGGGAAGTAACGTCTAGGATAGGAGTCCTATGAAGTTGGCAATATTCTAAAATCGTTTTAAACGCCATATTTCCATATATATATATCTTCGATCGAAGACAGACCATAAACTTTTTAAGCGCAAAGGAAGTATTCAGAAGAAACTCAATTACTTTAGTTATGAAAATTTTTTATAGAAAATATTGAGTTTTGTTTGTTGTTCCACAGTGAAAGTGGAAGAAGAAACGAGGACGCAGTTCACCTACGATGTCAATGCCCGTTTACACCAAGTGAACGTAAGCCTGTGTGCATACAAATTAAGAATGCATCGCAGATATGCCGCCAACATGTAAAAGTTAGGGAACAGTTTGTTTGAGAATATTAAAGGGTGATGTGTTGGGAGCGCTTTCGGAAATCGAGAGGAACTGTATTTGCGATTATAGTGCGATTTATTCATCTCGCCGTTATGCAGGTTATACGTATGTCTATACACCTTCAAGCGTTATTTCTACGATTGTGTCTACAATTTCCTTTACTAGGAGCTTTATTTTTCTCCTTATATTCTACATCACCGGTGGCGTAAGCCCGGCACATTAAGCTCGTGCGGTTGTCTGCAACACCCAGAAGAACTTGACGTAAATCCAATTTTTGTTATAAGGCTTATCTCTTCGTCTACCCCCCTGCCAGTCCTGTTTTATTTTTGTTCAACCTACACCCGGTAATTTTTGAGATATTTTGAAGAAATTTTGTACACTGACATGTTTTGGGCCAACGAGGATCACTATTGAAAATGGTTCCAATCTGATCACTTTTTCGATCATCTCTCATATAAAGCCTTTTTTATAAGTCATTTTGTAAATAGCTGTAGGGTGGGGTCGGGTAATTAATGGTGGGCTCCGTTTACTTATAGTGCTTTTAGTTGTTTATTATCTGAAAAAGCTTCCCAACGATAAGTGCTATTTTTCCCATTCAATTAAATTCATGAATTGCACGTGTAATCCAACAACAGCCAATGTGCGCTCTCTATGCTTTCACAGCTCATGGAAATTAAAATCTACCGAACACTCAGACACGATATACTTGTACGAAAATATTCCTTTCGTAACAAATTGTAATCTCGATTATTTATATCAAATGCATCTTTAAATGTAAATTTTTAATGAACACAAAATGACAATGAGTTGCAGTGTTAAGACAAAAACGAATGTTATGGTGAACTCAGTTAAGCCACTACAAGCAAAAGCCGCTCTTGAACTTGCCATGAATAAGGCGAATTAGCTTTTGAAATTTGTAATTGGGGACATTGCCGGGGGCGTTGAAATGGCTTTCATTCTACAAAATCAAATAAGAATTCAAGAAAGAATTAAACTTACTTTTAATTAAATTAATTATAAGTATGGCCCGCAAAGGTTTTTCAAAGAACTACTTTCTTTGGATTGGAGCGCGGGATTCAAAATAAGCTTATGCAACACAAATCATATGACAATTGATGAGACAATTGATTCAATGGTAATAGATAAACGAAGCTATCAAAGCATGCTCAAAAATTGTCCCAACTACAAAGGAAGGAAGAAAAGAGAAAGAGACAAGGGGCAGTGGTTCAAAAATTGTCCCAACTACAAAGGAAGGAAGAAAATAGAAAGAGACAAGGGGTGGTGGCTGTTGGGGTGTGTGTCCTGCCTTGACCAACTGAGTACTCATTATACCTGCGCTGACTTGCTAGTCGTGGCAAAAATGACAATTTTGGAAGGAAATTGTGAGGAATTGAAGCGGAGGGCTTAACCACATATACTTAACCAGTTAGCTGTCTATGACGAATCTATACTTCATGAAAAACGTGTAAAATTTTATGTTATGACGAGTATATACTCCCTGACCCGTCCATTCTCGTTTGTAGAATTTCCGTATAAAATTTTATCATTATGAATGTATGTGTGCGTCAAAATAATGTATTTTTGTCAAGTTATTTCATTACAAGTCAAGTAATTTCATATCACACATACTCAGTGCATGACGAGTATTCTCTTTATCGCTAATTTTTTGCGAAGCAATTTAAATACACATTTTCCAAAGAGGTTGACACAGTTAACCGGTTAATAGTCAAGGTTCACGTGTCTGAACTTTCAAAGCATTTCTGGTTATTCGAGATGCATACTTTAAAGCATTCAATTGGCTCCCATGTAAAACGAATTGTATTTTAAAATTATAAAATTATTTATATAATGTCATATTAATGCAATTTTGTAAATTTTATACTTTAATCAGTAAGTTTTTTTTTCCTTTTTTTGATTACTTGGAGATTTTCTGCATTTTACAATTTTTTTTGAAAAGCATACTTTAGTGAATGTGCTTGAATTCTAATTATATTTTATTTTACAATCAACGTAGGGAGAAGAGTATCTGGACAATGTAAAAAATATGAATGATGTTGAATGATAAGGAGGTGTATGGTGGATGGAAAACATAAAAAATACTTACATTTATCAATTTTTTTTTTTTTTGATTCTGTTGACTGTTTTTATTTTATGTACTCTACCGCACCGTTAACCACGATATCGTTAATGATTACGAGCATTTGCAAGTTATTGCAACTACACCACTGCAATACGTTCACATAATACCACTGCAGTATGGCGGAAACAAGCGAACGCTATTACGGATACAATTAACAATTGTTGTCGTCACTATGCGAAGGGCAGCGTGTCGTACTCTGTTGCCCTTGGTTATTACATGAAAGCTCTTTCAGTTCGTCCTGATTGGTACTCGTTGGTACGAAGTTTAAAATTTACGGTCATTAGTTTTTGGTGCAATTTCTTCTTCATTGTTTGTAGTGTTGTCGCCATTTTAATATCTCGGTAACTTGGTTAATGGGTGATTAAAACAAAAGGCAAAATTTTCGTCAGTTTAAAACGATTTGTATACCTGAGCTATAACCCTGGGCAAAGGCCGGTTAATTATTTTAGTTTGGTTGAATCAATGTGTGAATAAAACGAAAAAGAGGCGAAATGTTGTGCAAAAATTCGCAAACTATTCTCACGCGTTCATTTAGCTTACATTAAATTAAATATAAATACAGATCAGTTGAAATATTTAAAGTGGATTCACACTTCATCGGCTTTAATAACAATCCCTACAATTTTGAAAGTCTACTTTTGGGAGTCATAGATGTGAACGAAAGCGTAATATATCCTCAGGCTGCATGGATATTATGAAAACATAAGCGGGCGAAAATGTTCTGTTTATGCCTATTAAAACTGTTCTGTATTATAACCAAAAACGTAAAGTAAGCAGACATGCCTTGCAACTTTGGAAGGTTACAAATTGTTTTTGGTGTGTATGCGTCTATAATGGAATACAAAATTTTGATGTTAACCAAAATAGCTATGTTTGGTGTATAACAGCAATCCTCTAAGAAAAAAAGTATTCTCTGCTTACCACCGTTGAATTAAAATTTAATGAGACCAACCAAACCGTTCCCTTGGTCATCCATTTAGTTTAGTTACAACTGTAATAGTGGTAGTAGTTTGCTGACAAACTATTATATGCATATATATATATATTTGTTTTGCTAATTAAACATATATCCGAGCATTAATGAAGAGTATTAGAAATTGTTACTTGAACTCTATGAAATAATAATCAGTAATAACAAGTAATAAAAAATGAGTCACAATCGATTATCGCTCGTAATAATACATCATAATCAGTCGGAGTCAATAACGGTGTCGTAATCAGTGCTAATCGGTTGTAATAAATCATAATACTCAAAGTGCCAGACGTCACAACAGCCCACAATTCGTACTTGGGCCAAAACACATCAATGCCCCAAATTTCATCTCAAAAAAAAAGGGAGGTTGAAAGCACAAACAACAAACGGACCGACGCCAGACAAGCTTTGATTAGTATAGTAGATGGCTAATCTATCTCAAGTATTTCTGGGTTTTGTATAAATCCGCACAAACTTAATCCATCCTTCCACCATAAATGTTTGAGGGTATAAAAATTTGCTGATAAACTCCTCGCAGTAGGTACCAGGGAATGGAAGAATTTTTCTTCCTTCTGCCGCCTCGCTTGAACATATATGCGACCATTACTTAGCTACAATATAAAGTAGAGGTCTTTATATTTGATATCGTCAATTGCTTTTTTTCTCTTTTTCAAAGCCGAACGATTTAATCGCTCCTATTTAAGTCAGATCATGTATTTCGCCGTTCCTCGACGCTTTACTCTCTTTACACAACACGGAAGTATTAGATTAGATTTTCCCTTCGGGTTGTGGTGGAGTGCAGTAAGGAATAAGCGTCAGCCGTCCGAGGAAGTATGTGTGTTCTTAAACAGGGGAAAATTTTGAATCTTCAAATTTACTTATCATGACCGCCCTAATCAACTCGTAATCGTACTTACAAATTATAAGAACCATCACTACGGTGATACAAAATGTTAAGACTCTCAGTCATTTCAAATATGTTTTCGATCGCCCGGCTTTCATGAATACAATTAGCAAAATTATAGCCTTGAAAAGCTGGATATCAAAAGTTCGTGTCTAACTTTCTCGCTTGGTTTGGGCGTTGCTAAATAATTATTATGTCTGACTTTTATTAATTACTTCGCAGGCTGGCAGGATAATTGCTTATTGCACTTCCGTTTGTGCTTAAGAATCACAAGGGGCATCACATGCGCCAGTCAGTGCAAATTGGTAACGTCTCAGCATTATAATGTTTTGCACTAAAAGATGATAAGAGCATTTTACATCACTACGTTATAATTATAATAAAATTAACTTACTTGACTTTACTCTTTGTGCGACAAAATTACTTCCTTTCTTGTCTTCGTAAATTTTCGTTCACTTTGACGCTTCTAATATAATTAAAACTTTCTGTTGTGATGCTTTTGATCTCGTCGAGATAATAATTACAACATGAACGCATATCTGCACGAAATATGAATAATTACATGTAACTATTCAATCACATTCATCCATACATTGTTGCCAATGTAGTTATTGATTGGAGATTCAATTACATGACACAGCTCTCATAAGGCTTTTGAAAAGCCAAGAACATCATATTTGCTTACAGTAGCTGTGCACTGAAGCTAATTACATTGAAAATGTACAGAAATGCTTAGGAAAATAACATATGCGCATACACGCGCGTTAACGTACAAAAACATATCTGTAAAATGAACGTCAATCAGTCAAGCGAAGGTTAGCTTAGTAAGAGAAGGAAACAGAAAATAACCAAAGTATTAACAACTTAAGCTTTATGTCAACAGAGAAATTTACAGATAAAATCATGATTGTCGTTAAAGCCGAGACATGAGATTGCCACGTGCTAAACTCCTTGGGAAAGAAGAATTAGTCGTTATATAAGCAATCAGCCAAGAGATGCTTCCCCCCCACTCGTGTAACACAGTTACGATCAGAAAAGAGTAGGCAAAGGTTACGAAGTAACCGCAGATTAGCGGATGAGTGCCAAACCGTTAAGTATTATGTCTTTAGCAAATGATATATAAACGTAAAGCTGTACGATGGCGTTCTCCTATTCTTTAGTGCTTTAGTGTCAACTCGTCGTATAACATACGTTTAATAAAAATTGTCTGGGACAGGAAGCTATCCAAACATCATCTACATGGTTTCCTGTTGAATCCCGTTCCAGATTCAAAGTTTAGTCTCAATCTCTTTTGTTGATAGTTCAGGCAAATGCATAGTTCACAGTGCGTACCTTCCAGGGCGAAAAGCTGTCCGAATATCATCTTTCATGCCATTCCATTTTCTTGCTGCTTCAAGCAAATTCCTAGCTCACGGTGCACACCTTCAAGAGCGAAAAGCTGTCCGAACATCATCTATAATCCCATTCTCTTCTCTTGCTGCTTCAGGCAGATTCAAAGTTCAGGCCTCGTACTTCCACTCACCCAAGCATCATCTATAGCATCAATCACTTTTCTTAAGACAGATTCAAAGTTCATGGTCCGTGCCTTAGTCTCAATCCCTTTTCCCTTTTCATCAGGCAAATTCAAAGTTCACGGCTTAAGACCACGCGCTGTACAGACATCATTTATAGTGTCAAACTCCTTTCCTCCTCTCTCAGGCAGATTCAAAGCTTACGGTTCCTACCTTTAAGATAAAAACCGGCTTAGTTTCGAATTTAAATTTATATAAAGAAAATCTAAAGCAGTGGAAATATTTGTAAAAGAAAAAAAAATTTCTCGATGTAATGAGCATCTGCGATTCGAGTATAGCTTTTTGTTACTTTAGCTCTTAAAAGGTACTGACTTTCAAAAATTCTTTTTAGTTAGTAGAACTGTAAATAAATTGCAACATTTTTTGGCTTTTTTGGACGCTTGAAAAGTTTTACAAAGCATTCAACACTTGCTTGCAAATTTTACCAAATGTTTGCTCGAATAAAATTGGTTAACCATTAACATGTGCGTTACGTTAAGCGCACAACCTTTTACGTATAGTATAACTATTTATAGAATAAATGCTAAAGTTTGCAATAAATATATGTAGATTTGTGCTGACACACACACAAACACACTTTCTTTATAAATTTTCATGGTGTAGTTGCCCTTAAGCAATATGCAATAAGATGAAAATGTATTTATGTGAGTACACAAATGTATTTGTGTTGGATTATTTGATTTTTATATTCTTACATTTTTAAAGACATTAAATAATGTGTAAAAGTACGAATGTATGAAGGGCTGAATATATAAATCCGATTACTTACGGAAACTAAATGCAAAAGTTCTCAGTTTCTCTCTGCGCTCTTGGGTATCGATAAAAATGGAACACACTCGCACATGTATGAACATGCGAAGCTGTCAGTGCTAACAATTGAATTTTAAACAATATAAAAAGGAATTACATCGATGTTGCGTAAACATCGATGGATGTTATGTATGTATGAAAAGGAAAATAAACCAAAGAATGGCTGGGTAAATGTTCAACCAGTGCCTGACGACATTACCACACCGCCACACCACCACCGTATAACAACACATAACCGACCATACAGTTCCAAACGTAAAAACATAATGAAAATAAATGAAAATCTCTGATCAATTTCCTATTAATTTAATTGTAACAAATTAAGGAATATGGCAGAGGGACGGATAAAGCAATTGCTTAAATCTTGCCTAAAGGCGAACACTGGATGCCCGATAGCTGAAGGAAATGAAAAGGAAAAACGCATCGAAACAACTTTAGCACTGACGTACACCCTTGCATTATTTTCAACTTAATATTATTATACTATTCTTACCTATGTCTTCTCTTCCTGATTATATGCATAATAAAACGGAAACTATAAAGAGATATATCTGCGCAGGCAATCACAAGAAGAGCCATATGCCAGTGAAAAAAGGAAATCATAAAATTAAAAATCAATAGAAAACGAATGCATCAATAAAGCCATACTTCCATGCAAGCTTAGGATGTTTTCAATTAGCTCAGATGGAACTAGAGACACGTATGATAACCACGAAACTATTTCAGTGTTGATCTACTGAAAAAAAAATCCCGGGCGGGCCAGCTGTACAGCTGTTTTTTCTCACAGGAGCCGCAGACGGAAAGTTTCATTTCAGCTGAATGCCTGATGATCAAAACCCACAACCAGCAGATGTCTTGAATCTTACCAAGCTTAGCCTACTTTCGCAGCCAGTCGCAAAAGTCGTGTTAAAAAGTAAAACAAAACCGCTATGTAAATGTTCAGACCATTGAAAGTAATTAAATAATCTTAAGACTTTTCGAAAACTATTAAAACAGAATAAAGGATATTTTTATGTGTCTATCTACGAATCCTTTCAGAGATCCAACGAATTCGATACAATTTTAAGGACCTTAGTGGCACATGTTGCAAAAATCCTTACCCAAGAAAACGAAGTATAAGAAAATTGCAAATGAAATCCATATGTAGGTAAGAATCGCAATTATCGAGTCAATATTTGCGGGTTCAAATTTCAACTGTGTTGGCACGCTTACATTGGTCATAGTTATAGTGAGTACTCAGTCGGTAATCGCATAGCACTTATCGCTTGAGCTGCGACTATTAACTTTTCAATCCTTTCCTCACATCTTTTCAACCGCCTCACCGCGTTATACGCACAGGGGACATTATTGGCCTACATTGAAAAAAAAAACCGCTGATGGCATTAGAAAGCAGTCCTGCATTTTGCATCGCTTCTGCTACCAGGTGACATGGCAGGCATAAGCCAGTAAAATCCCCTATTCAGCAATCAGGCAAAGCACAAACAGTAACAATATTGTTAAGTAAAGGCATCTTTCGCACCTACTGACATCAGATCCCATGTTTATGTTCATTTTGTTACAAAGTTTGCAATACCCATTTTCCGAGACACCATAAACCGACTTAAGCATGTCCCTTTGTCCTTCTGTCTGTCTGCTTGCCTGCTTGCCTTTGTTATGTCTGTGGTGAGCATTCATAAATTCGGCACAAAGATTGCAAGTGCTTGCAGCCAGGTTGATATTGAAATTGGGCCAAATCGGTCAAGTGACACGACCCACAACAGGCCACAACATGAGAGAGATCCTCTGTTTTCAGATTCTTTCCGTTTTCAAAAATAATCAAAATTTGTTTTTTTTATAAACCAAAACAGATACAACGATAAAAACGTATTTTCACAAAAAAAGAAAAAGTCGACCACACCTACTCGATATTATAAAACATTAAATTTTGATGCCTTTATCAAAGCATTTACAGCAAAAGCTTCAGAAGTCATTTACGGTCTACATATTGTCGATCAGTATTAAGCGATTATGGCTAAAAAAGATTTCGTCCTGGCCGAGTATAATTTTTCTACTTGGTTTTATTTCCTTACAAATATGGGCAATCATTTATGTGTGACCCCGTGGAAGTTAAAAAAAGAAGAATTGGGGAAAAATAAAAATATAGAGAATGGTCGTAGTCTAGTGGGTGCGCTCAACAGCCAATTAGAAATTGAAAAATGTGATTGTATTTTGAATTTATCTCTCTTTTACTTAAGACTTACTTATCTCTTGTCAGTCTTGTTAAGGTTAATTTCGAAAGAATGGAGTTCTCCAAAAACCCAAATTACAGCAGAAAGTCCCACTAGCTGGATCAAATGATGCAACAGCTCAACTTTTTTTTTACTGGAACTACGTTTGTTGTATATTTTACTTATTTCGGCTATTGAACGTTACAAATGATATATTGTAACGTTCATAACATATTCGTAGCCCGCATGGTTCGATATAAGGAATTTAATTTAATGCATTAAATGCATGCGTATATTCATAAATATGCCTTGCATATATATATATATATATAAGCATTTAAGCATTAAAACCAACGTTTCTTATTGAATTTATTTATTCAATCACAATTCTCTGCATCGCTTGTAAATACTTTTCCTTTACGCTTCTTTCTAGCTGCCTTGTTTTAGGTTTTCTCAATAAATATATATATTCTAAATATGCATATATATGTGTGAATACATGAATGTTCATATGCATGTATATATATATGCAAGCATATATTATATTGTGCGCCTTTGCATCATTTTGCAATTTTTCTATCGTATCGTAAGCTTTTTTTGTGCTTTAGTGTAACGAATGCAGCATTATATTGAGAATTATGCGCTCATGACTACGGTTCAATAGCAAATTCATTCGGATATGTAAATTTGCATCCGCAGATATTTTCGTATAAATTTTTCGATAAAACCTATTTTATTATTATTATTATTTTTTTTTTTTTTCAGTACAAGGGATATTAAAAAATCTGAAGAATATTATTTTCGAAAATTTTCCCAAAATAAAATAAAAAAAATGCAGTTTGTAGCGATTCCTCGATGTTCGAAGCAAGCGTTTTTCGAAACATTGGGGCGGTGGTATTACTTGCAAAGTCTTCGGCAAATGTTTTCTATGGTTGTTAGGTTATATTCGTTTATCTGTTATGGGCGTAGTGTGGGACAGGAACTTTTCAAACTCATCTAGTGCCATGTTAAAAGTGTACATGTACCAGGTGTTGATTTTCACTTAGGCCGCAGTGTCCCATGGAAAAATAAGGGACGACTATTATTTATTACCAAAATTGATGAGCTTGATGCACGGTCATAAGCGCTACAAAGGTAAAAACGAATTCAAGACTCTCTTCTTCTTCGGGTGTGCACTCAAAAGCATGAGTGTTATGATTGGTAGGCGAAAGCTGCGGTACATTCTTTATTTAGATTCGCTAGGGCACAACATCAACATTTTCTTTTTCCTCGGCACATTTTTGTCTATGTGGCACAGGAACGTTATGAGGTTGTAAGATGAAATTCCGAGTATGATATGATGGTCAATGTTCCAGGAAACAGAAAACTCACTTTAGCTGTCATCTGGCATTGCTAATAATATGACCCTTCGAAATGCTCACTTTTTCAAGCAATTCCTGAGGGAGTTATAAGTCGTCTAGAATGCAATTACGAAACGAATGGCGATCCTTCGCAATTCCATTAACTTGTATGCTATTCCGGAAAATTTAATACATTTTTTAGCTAGTAGTTGCCTTGCATTCTGCTCCGGATGGCTTACTGGTTTTTCGCTAACCCATGCGATCTGGGCCCCTTAATAAGGCTCCTTAACACGCCAAAAAAAGGTTCAGGATTTGTCAAAGTTCTACGGGCTCCTTAATTCAGGAGCTCGTTGATTGCCTCCGATACGCGAATTTCCAGGTACCCATGTTAGACGCATCTCGGTCTGCTCGCCTAGCTCATGCAGAGATTGCATAGGCTTTTGCTTGAAATATTGAAGGAGTATGTCGCACCTTTTGAAATCTTGAATCGCATCTACCATCTCCGGTGCCGCCATTTTCCAACTTTGTACCGTCAGAGTACCATTTTTGTGCTGCTACTTCTATTCACCGATGTGGCCGTTCTATTCAAATTTTTCCGGTATTTTCGTTCTGAATCCATGGGACAGCACAGGCTATTCGGTTCAGAGTTCGGGACGTCAACACCGGGTTTGCCTATAATATCCTAGCGTGCATAATTAGGGTGGCACTTCTTATACCTTGATGTGTGTGGGCTGGTTTTTAATTGCGATTGATCTCTGGAAATCCCTGGCTACTGAATAACACTCGTTTAGGTCGTAATGTTTTGAATCTTATTCTTGTCCTTTACACTAAACTATTGCTATGGCAATTCCATTAAATATGTATCTAAGTGTAAAGAAAATTACATTTTCCTCCCTGTAACCCACAATTGCAAGGCAACTTTGTCATCGTTTCTTCTTAGTATTGAACTCTTCAACAAATTCTGAAGAAAGACGCGACCTCCTACGCTTAGTTCGCTCTGCATTCTTTCCACACGCAATGTAAATGTGACGCCATTTTATGCCGGTTTATTTTCCTCTATTTTGTTTAAATTTTTTTAAAAACTCGAAGCATTTTCAGATTACTTTAGAATGGTTTTTCTTAGCTTTCTTTTAATTTTCTTGAAGGTACCTTAAAAATCAAGTTGATATCACAGGGACGACCAGATTGTTCCTTAAAATACAAACAGATTCATATATCAACGTCGCCTGACCGAACCGAAGGATCAGATTTTCATAATTAACAATCCGTGATTTTAGGATTATATCCCGAGCTTTGTATTAACCTCTCTCTCTCTCTCTCTCTCTCTTTCTTTCTCTCTCTCTGTCTCTCTCTCTCTTAGTATAACGACAGTCTTCACTTGTAGAAAAGGCTAAGAAAATCTTGATGGATAGCAGCCTATCTAACCTTTCGATAAATTCCCATTTGAACCCTCTTTGGCGTACAGCGGAATTCCACTGACGTTTAATCAATTTCATTCGTCTGTTTTCTTCCAATGTAAATTGAAACGGCTATGGTAGAGCGTAAATCTTTAAAATTTTATTTAAGAATTCTTACTATTATTGTTAAAATGCATTTAGAATAAAGAAATAAATTGTAGGATTCAAAGTAGCATGACCTTGCTTTTAATAGATAGATGGAGAGATAATTACTTTAGCCCCTTTAATAAGGTTAAATATTTAATTGCTGTTATGTCACATTTTCCAGACTCTTTCGAGGATTATGCTATTGGAGGATTGTGCTATTCTAAATTATTCTTCCATTTTTTATTCAGCTAAGTGCTTACTGTTTTTCCTGTAATCATGCTTTAATTACGTTAGCTTGAACTTACTTTAGATGGCATATTTTTAGGGTGAGATAAGTTGAGATAATTTGAAAAATTCGTAAGGTAAATGAAAATTATTACGTATGAGAATCAATCATTTATTAAAGTAATTTTTTCTTTTCAACCATCAGCCTTTGCTATGCCCTTATGTGTGGCTATGTATGCGAAAGTGCAAATTCGTTTCTTGTATATACTTGATTTGCTTCTTCATTTGCGTGGTCTACGAATCTTTAATGATATTCTTCACGCAGTAATACGAAAATCTCGTAAAGTTCAAACTCATTTGCTATCTATTCCGCAATAATTATTTTTCCCATGTCCTTCTTTTCACTTTAATAAATAAATGACTTCAAAAACTATCCTAAATTAATTACTAACCTGATTACTTAATGAGCCGCTTATTAAATAATCACAAAAACTGGCACAAGAGCATGTGACAAAAACTACAGCAAAAATAATTAGTCGTCATAAAAAGGAAAAAAAAAAAAACAGCAATAAATAAATAAATAAACAACGCTTACAAGAGACAACAACACTTCCACAACTGAGTATGTAATGATATAAAGAAGGGCCAGTCAACATAATCGCATTTAATGACTAATTATATATTTTGTTGTTGTGATAAATAATAAACAATGCACCCACACTTGCAATATTTTTCATTATTTTTCTTCTCCTTTTTTATGATTCGCTATGAATTTTTTTCTTCTTTTTTTTTTCTTTATGTATTAAGTGCATACAACAACAATAAGCAAACAGAAAAAAAATGTTGTTAATGATTGTTTAAAATAATTGTGCTTAATTGTGCTTGCGAAGAGCCCTATACTTATGCATTTAGATGCACGTGTTGTTTACATCTACTTAAGCATAACTATAAACGTAAGTGTTATCAGTGCTTATCAGTAGCAACGTGGTAGGTTCTCATTACGTTAACAATATATGAGCCAGAGAGAGAGAGAGAGCGAGAGAGACAGGGAGAGAGAGAGCAGTTTTAATGAGAGAACACCAGAAGAAGATTGACGAAAGTGAGCATCTAGGCGCATGCTTTTAACTTTAAGCGATGTTTTTGCGATTTTTAGTAAAAAAACCATAAAAAACATATTAAATTAAAAAAAAAAAATTGAAAACAATTTAAATAAATTTGTATTAATTAATTTTAAAGTTAAATTTTTTTCAATTTTTCCTAAATTTTTTTAATTTTATGCTATTTAAAAGTGAAATTATTACCGGAAGATGCGAAAGTGGCAGATCTTTTCACTCACAAATATGCGAAAGCAAGTAAAAATACTATAGTGGACCGTATCCCGTCATAATATACTGTACATCATCTTCCAATTCGTACAATGATTTTTCAAAACAAGGCATTAAATGGGAAGTAGTCGAAAAAGTGGTCCGATCCGTGAAATTTTCAATAGCGGTCGTTCTTGGGCAAAAAAACGTAAGTGTAAAATTTCCATCAAAATTAGAAAACAAGAATCACAATCACTTTATGAATCGATTTAAGCTTGTCTGTCCGTCTAATTGGCTTATCCCAAGTCCTAAATCCGCGCAATCTTTATATAGTATAAGATATAAAAATGTAAAAAATATTCTCTTGAGTTGATTTAGCTAATATTGAAAAATTTGAGATTCATCTTTGCTTAGGCTCCTAGGGTAAGATCTGCTAATACGGAAATGCTACTGCTCTGCAATCTAGATATTGCTAGATCACCAAAGTTCATCAATACTGGTTGACAGATGTAGCGATTTATTGAAATTTTTATACTCAAAGCTTGTAATCACCATCGTAAAGATCAATCGAATTATAGTTCAAATGTGAACTCTATTCCGATAAATGCTAATACGAAAGACAAAGAACGATTTAAGCTGTTTTTAGATGAATATATTATCGAAAGCAAAAAGCATGGAAGGATTTACTCCGTTCTGAGATTCTCCTTGTTCGAGATGCTCCTAGCTGTAGGCAACCAATCTTCGGAAAGATAGATAGAGATTTACCAAGACATCAAAGCCATTAAGCCATCTGGAACGAGTAGGCTGCCGTATAGGTGAGTAGATAACAGTCGCGATTAACAAGTCGGCGATCATGGGTTCAAATTTCATTGCGAATTTACTAAACTTGATCGTAGCTGTAGTGAGTGCTCAGTCAATGAAGACCTGCGGGCGCTCCGTTATCTTTTTTTACTTCCCTACTTCTTTCTGACCCTCCCCGCGCTGTGCGTACTGGATGCATCACCTCAAGGATTGATGTTATTAAAAAAGAAAAATTCGGCCCAAGCTGACTACCTAAAGAACCAAAGAAAAATTACTCGCTTGAATTACTAGCTGTGATTATGTCGCGTGTAAGGCGGTTAATAAGAAATAATGAAGTGTGACCAACGTGCAGTAACTGTTTGTAAAAAGTTCACTTTCAAAGCGAAAAGCAGTTCGATGTACCTGATATCGAGGACGAGAAACTTGCTCATGGCACCGGAAAGCTAGGTAACATGCTATTCGATAATTAAAATGATTGTTTTCAGCAACTCAAAAACAATGAATCGAACACTTTTTTTAAGCGGAAATAAAAACAAAAATTTGACTGTAAAGCTTTTTATAGCATCACTTGGATGATCTATGTCCTAATACTTGGACTAACTATTACTAACTGCATCATAGAAAAAAATGTGCAATACAACATACGTACCTGCACAAATTTCAATGGCAAAAGAATAAAAAACTCTTTCGAAAACTCTTATTTGATGCATATTTAGTTAGCACTTGCTTCGATAAGTTTATATATTTCTTACTGGTTAAGTTAAAATTCTTTGTTTTTATTCGAGAAGTGTTTTTCATGTAAACTGAACTGTAAGCTTACTTTCACTTCACATCCCTATTAACCTACAGACACAAAGTTTGCCTTTTATTTATCATCTTTTCATCACACAACAATCATTATTATTATGATTGAACATAAACTCTCTCATAATAAGTTATCTGCAATCCACCACTAGAACAGAATCTTCTCATCTCTTCTTCTCTCTCTCTCGCTCTCTCTCTCTCTCTCTCTTTCTCTCTTTCCCTTTCTCTCTCTATCTCGTTCACTTTCTTTTTCAAAACAGTGCGATGTTTTGATAAAAAAAAAATAAATAAAAAGAAGACAGAAAACGCCGAGCTATTCGTGTGATTCGTGTGAATCTAGTGATTCTGTTTGCTGGTGATAAACTAAACTCTGCCAAATGATGATTGTATGTGATTTTTAGTTTCAGTTTGTTATTAAACGTAATATGTTACGGTTGTTGAACGCGTGCTGGAATCAATATAAAAAAAAAAATTATCAATATATTAAAAAATTATTAATAAAAAAATGTTTAATGTTTAATAAGAGTTTAATGTAAATAAAAAAATAAATTAATTGATTTTCAAAAAACTATGAATTATCAAAAGGATTTAAAATCAAGTAGAAAAAATAAATTAAAAATTTTAGTATTGAGAAAAAATAAATTATTTAATAAAACTTTAAATCAATCAAGAAACATGAATAAAAAAATATTTCGTTTATCTATTTTAATGAATTAAATTAAATGGTAATCAAAGTGTGCAAATTAAAATAACGTAAAAAAAAAAAAAAAAAAATTATAAGACAAAAAAAAATAAAAAACCCCAGAAAGGATTAAAAACGAAAGCAAATAAATAAGAAAAGAAAAAAGAAAATAAAATGACAAATAAAAAGACACTAAAATATAACTTTAAAAAATGTAACAATTAAATCAGAAAACTGCGCAATTTTAATTAAATAAAATGTAAATTTAAAAGGAAATTTAAAAAAATCCTATAAATCTAGTAAAAGATTCGTAGAATTTAAGGAAAGGAAAAACAAGCAAATTGTGAGTTTCTTTTCTTATATATAACCGTGCCCATAACTTTCGGCCCTTTATGATTAATTATTCCTCAAAACTTAAGATTCTTCGTACATAAACTTAGTCTTTAAGTTACGGTCTAAGTCTTTAACTTTTCCCAGCTTCTTCTGGCAGCAATTGTGAGTATTTTTCCACGAGGATTAGAGTCATTGTGAAAAGAAGCTTAAAGCATATGTGTTACGTTTCTTATTTATGCCGTTATATCTTAGGCCGCTATATCTCTGGCATTTTACAGTAATCATATACGCATTATAAAGTCTCCGATGTGACTTCCGTAATATTTTATTCACAAACAGAACAAAAAAGCTTAACATCCTGCATACTTTCTAATGCAAGTAATAACTCTTAAGATTTAATCATTTTTGGTGAATACCGTCTTATAGTACATATGATGGCTTAAGGGTAAAATAGATCGATCAACGTTTAAAGAAAAAAAAAGAACATAAGGGATTAATGGCAAGTAGACAAATGGATTTCGAATAACTCGATGATCAAAATTTGTGATTTGTTTAAAGAGCACTAGTGTTATAAACGGCATCGAAACTGCTGCGGGCAAAAGCACAGTAAATATTTTCATTTGAATTAAAAAGAAACGAAATTGCTATTCAATATTATTTTTGTGTTCAAAAAACCTTGTCGATGTGCGAATTTGTTCCCTTTTCATGCGTTTTAATATATTCGAAGAACCGTTTAGATAAACACAATACTCACAGCAATAACAATAACAGCTTTTCGTTTTTTCAAGTGCTTACTGAGGCTGAAGGGCAAAAAATATATCCTCTAAATGCGTTTGTCTATGCTGCTGTGTGCCAGCATTTGCTTTAAATGATTTTTAACACATAATCTAAGGATTTTAGGATGGTGGGTGAGTTTTCTTCGGCTTTAACAAAAAAAAAAAGGATTACCGCTTGTGATACAAAAGTATATTAACTATGTGCGGATGTATATAATAACCAGATGGACTTCAGTTAGATCCACTTTATCTATGCATGAAGAAAAGTGATTCTGAATCGATCTAAACATGTCTGTCCGTCTGTCAGTTTTGTACTCTTGTATTCAACCTCGCAATAGTTTATAGAATTTGATGAAATTTACCCAAGAACGAAAGTTTTTGGAAATGGGAGATCTTTCTCGACCGCTTCTCATTATTTCGAAAAGTCATTCTCGGGAACTCGTGCAGGGTATCTGATGGTAGTTTTTTACTTATGTTACTTGAAATTATTATTTAATATTTTCTAAAATTATGCAATTTACCGAAAACATTAATTGAGCCGTCTGGCTTGTCAATGGTGTAAACCCATTTTCTATTATATGGAGCTATTTAAGAGTTTAAATTTGAATGTTGTTAGAAAAATCATTTACGTACTTTTCTCACTGTTAAAATGATTGAACGCCACAGTGTAATTATTTTCAAAGTATTAGTTCAAGGAAATTTATACTTTTGATAACCTCATGAGGATTTCATAGATATTATGACTTTGCGTGGACTTGCAAAACTTTTAAAGGCATTGTAATAAATCTCTATAATATTTTTATTAACAAAGTATTGACAAGTTAAGAAAAATTATGAAGAATTTTTTCTCGGAACGATTTATAGATAAAAAGTTCATAACAGATATACACAATATTTCCAAAACAAAGAAGGCTTTTTTCCTATTGATAGATTCTCTGTAATGAAAGATAATATTGCCATTACTCTCGGCAATCAATGTGATTTAAAGGACATCAATTCTTGATGTCCTATAAGGTAATTTGTTACTATTTTAAGTCATTCTGGTTGTTACAAATATCCGCACAAACATAATATATACTGCAGGTGCTGCACGGCATAAAGAGCATTTACTTTACTATCATTATTTTATTCTGTAACCAAATATCAATATAGAAGAAGTAGAAAAAACTCATTGCTATCCAAAGCACAAGTCGAGTGATAAGAAGAGTAAGCGAAATTATCGCTAAAAGATAAAGATAGGCACATACCTCGCTTAACTCATCACCTATTGTAATGTAAAAGGAAAATCAAAAGGTAATTACGTGAAATATCTTTTGGAATTAATCAAACGTTGCAAAGACCGGACATGAAAACATCTATAAATCTTTTGTGAACATTCCTAGACACACTGCAAATGGCATAAGCTTGAGTCAAAAGCGTAATACAAATAATTTCTCTATAGGGATGACAGCATTGTTCAGCCATACTATACAGAGAATATTCCGCCAGAAAATTTATTGTTATTTTCTTGTTTTTTTTTTTTTTTTTTGTTCGCTATGTCGATTTATGTGCGCAGAAATTGGTCATAAATACAACACCAAGAAATATGGACGTAATTTTTAAGTGAAATGTTCTTCAGTTTTGACAGTTTTCTGTTCAGTAATGTTAAAAGCTACGATGGCTGAAAACTATATTGCTCGCCTGGAAAAAGGAAAAATTATTTTTAATTACATTACGATACGTTTCAATACATTATATGGCATTATTAAAAGGGCTTTAGAAAAATGCTTTTGAATGTCACTAAATTTGCAAGTGGGTGTAATATTTATTTAAATGAAAGTAAGGCGAGGCAAAAAAACAAATTTTTTTTCTCTACTGAATACGGCGGTAAGAAGGCGACAAAAGCGTAGGGGGTTTCTAGGGGAACGAACAAAAAGTAACTTCTCATGTAGGAATTGTATGTAAGTGTTTTTTTATCTTCTAAGGTCCATATCAGAAAGTAACCTCTTATATAAGAATTGTAGGCAAGCGTTCGTCATTGCTAGGAGCTACATCGCTAACAGTGCATGCATTGGAACTAGTAGGAAATTTACATTCGGTCGTGACCGAATCTTTCGCATCCATCACCACTAGTCTACATGGACATGCTTAAATCGGTTCAGATTTTGGTGCTGATCAAAAGAATATGTACTTTATGGGTCTCTGAAACTTCCTTCTGGGCACCGCAAATGTTTTGACCAAACGAACAAAGCCTTCATTCTTTGCTGATGGATATAAGAAAAGGTTTTATAGAGTGAAAAGATAAATATTAGTAGAAGTGAAAGCAAGAGCAGAACTTGTACACACCTTCCAAAAAAGATCAAACGCCTAATGTACAGTGCCCGAGAATTTAATGATGGGCCGTGTTCCCCTATAGTGCTTTCAATCGTTTCCATCTTGAGTTTGGTTGACGAGTTTCCAGGCTACCCCACAGACTCTTCGCTATCTGAGCTTTAAACCGACCTGAATTTGATGTATTTAGGCGTATGCTTATATAATACTGCGTCCGATAGATAGGATGAAATTGTCTATAGCCCCTAAAACCTTTTTTTACCTTCAGTCAACAATCACTGTGACGGATATCTGCAGCAAATAAAGGTCATTGCGCCTGCTTTCGTGTGAAACAAAATGCATTTCTTTCGATTTTTGTAATGTTTGATTTTGTTGAGCAAAGAAATTGTATTAAATTTTGTTTGCGATTGTTGTTTAAATCTACGCAAACGCGATGAAAACAACCGGTCAATCGAGCGAACCTCATGCAAAATCGTGCAGGTATCAGGTGGAGACAGAAAAAACAGCGCCAAACACGCTCAAAAATCAAGGCGACGTTAACAGATTTTCGTATTTATCGTGATATTGTGCACTATGAACTCCTTCCGTCAGGCCAAACTGTTAACGAGAAATATATTTTAAGTGTTACGAAGGCGATGAAATCGATTAGAAAGAATAAATAAAAATTTTTGGAATTATAAACAAATTCACTTTATTTCTTGAACACAGTACTAGTGTCCGCTTATTTAAAATATAGCTTATTTAAGTAGAGTTTGTGTGTGCTTAAATGGCGGCCAAGGGGTTTATTACTTTAAAATTTATTTTTCGAGTCAATTCTTACAGACTATTCTAATATTATTTCTTAAGTGCAGAAATTTTTTCTATATCCCGCCTTCGGAATAATAAGACAGACTAAACATAATTTTCAATTACACGAAGTGATAAAATGGATTATTTTACTACTCGGCGAATAAAGCTGGTAGAGGTTATTTGAAGCGTTCTGGTATTTATTATCTTTATATATATTGGTGTACATGAATGCATGAGTAATAAAATTGAAGATATAACTCGTTTTTATTCTCATAGATAGAAAATCATATTAGCTACGCCGCTAGTTTTCCAAAAGTCTTGCATCGTTTCTTTGAAAGCTAATAAAAAATAAGAGCAAGAGATTGAAACGGTTAAACCGTGCAAACGCATATTCCTTGGCGTAATAAAAGTTATGTGTTTCCAAAGTTTTTCAAGAGAAGTGGTTAGCACCGCCTCGCTTCTACGCTAAAGTGCCAATTAGAAAAGTCACCATTTTTTCGATTTGCTATAAAATTCTTTTCTGCACACAGCAAGTGTACTAACAATGCTTTTATAAGGAAATATTATTTTGTCATAAATTTAAAATTTTCTTGTTCATAACGCAATTTAATTAAGCGGAAATATATGAAAGTAGTCGTGGGGCGATTGATTTTAATTGAAATTCCTTCCATATCTAATAATATTTTCGTACTCTGTGCAAATTATTACTACCCCCACGCAATGAATCGTTATTATAGAAAATGTTTGAAGTTTTATATTCGCACTTTACGAAGCACTTGAGTTGTTTGTATGGACGATTTAGGCAACCAATCACACATAAATGCGGCTGCACGATCTCTTCAAGGTTGCATAAGATTTCAAATTTATGAAAACAAGTATAAAACTTTTAAATATCATAACTACAAGAGTTTGTGACAACCTTTACAAATAGAAAACATAATAGATTTGTCGTTCAGTTTGTAACGATTCAAGGATAGCTGCAACAAAATGCATTTGATTGACACTTAAATTGTGAGTTTTGTTCTAGCTAGTGTTACTATTGTTAAAGGAACGAAAATGGTGGCAAAAAATCAAAGATTGATTTCGAAAATGACCAAAATAGACCTAAGAAAAAGATCTCTATCCGAACCTTTTCGAGATTAAGTTCGTACCACTAAACTAAGATGTTAAGGTTAACGTAGAGAGAGTGGAAGATCTAATTACAAATTACTTACAGTAACTTATATATGCAACGTTGTAAAGCTTCTTCTGGTCTTGTCGTTCCGAACGATACGATTCAACTCTCTTGAGTCGACTGACTTTGCCTTCCGCATATGCCTTGTCGATAAACCTTTTTCAAGCAAATTACCATAAGAAAATTTCATTATGACTTTTCCATTCTAATCGCTTTTTATTTGTGAAATGTTCTGCGAATTGTTGGTAATCTCCCCGCTAGCCGGTAGCTGCCACCACCAGATAATGCATCATGAATCTGTCTTTGATTTTACTATTTTTGGAATTTGGTTTTTTTGGAAAACCGGTTACTTTTCATGCAGACTCCACTTTGGGAAAGCCTAAAACCAGGTAAAAAAGGTGTAGTCAGTGCCCAGCCCGTGAAAGCACACGCTTACCAATCGGGCATTCACCTGCAGCCAACTCCCCATCTTTTTTCCCACTTCTTCCCTGATCATATTAAGTGGCCTAATAATGCGGCTGTCAAATGACAAATATGTTATTTGTCAATAAAAGTACTGTACAAATAGCAACACTTAAGACACAAATCTGTTATAACCATTTTATGGGTTATGTTAATTTTATCGAATGTTTGTAGTGCATAGAGAAGCCATAAAGTGAATAAAGTCTTTAGTAGACGTATGTTTCTATGCGTCGTTCGTTTACACCTTGAAGTCACGTTTTACTTTTTATGACTGTGTCTAGAAGAAAAAAAAAAGTGACATCAAAATTTATCGTCTTCTGCTTCTCACATTAGATTCAAACATCAATCAATTCGTCTATGAAAACTCGCGTTCTTATCACAAAATTGATTATCGATGTCCAATAACAATGCCTGCCGCTCTCCCTTGCAATTGGATATATTACACGAGGCGGGATTGAAAGTGTCGATGTAAGCCGAACATAAATTTCTGTTTTGTTGAATTTAAGAAGATCCCAAAAAAATCTATTATTTACATAAAATAATTGGAAAAGTGTAAGAGAAACGTTTTATAGAAATATATGTTGTGCGGTCGCTGGCGTATGAGTGATTTTCTTTGTACACAATACTGAAAATACTTTTATTGACTAAAATTGATAAGAATCTATATATTTTATTATATACTGGAATGGCAAAATAACCGCGAAGAGAGCACAAAAGAGAAGGGAAAAGGAAATGAAATGTGTTGAAATGAGGCAAAGTGACTCGAAGATAAGAGCAAAGAATTGAAGAGAGACGAAGCGGAAAGAAAGAAGGAAGAAACAGGCTAAAAGAAAAAAGGAAAGAAGAGAGGAGAAGATAGGGAAAAAGAACACACGTAAAGAAGAGGAAAGAAAAGCACGGAAAAGAAAAGAAAGCAAAGAAACAGCGAAGACAACAAAGCAGAATAGAAACGAACGGGGCAGACCACAACAGAAGAGAATGCGGAAAGAATGTAAAAAAAAGGATTCCATTTTTGCCGAACATTCCAAAGTTTTAAAAGCATTTGTGTCGAGAAAAACTTTTCAAAAGGACCGGAAACTTTTTGATCGACTTTTTCACAGAATCTTTAAAGCAGCATTCTTTAGCAGAATACGTAGGCGGTTATTCGACAGGTTAATTTAAACATCTTTAGTCAATAAAAGATTGATTTTCGGCGCAAGAGTTGAACGTCATTACTCAAATCAACGCGACAATCACACAAAATTCAATATTTTTAAAATAAAAATTAAGACTAAATAATTTCTTTCACGTTAAAATTTGCGCCAAGAGACCTGTCGGCCACAGATTCAATTCTTCAATTAAGATTCCTTTGGGAGAATGCTTCCCTTGTTACTGTTTGCTATTAGAAGCAGACACTAGTTAAGTACATTTCCTTGTGATGAGAAATGCATTTATTTCAGTTCAAAACTAATGTTTGGATTCATCAAAATAGTCAAAAACAAAAGGAATCAGCGAACAGCTAAGCGAGTGGAATGACCATTGCCTGGTGATCTACTATGCACTAAGCCGTACTACTTCGGTGAATATACGATGATATAATTTTGCTTTATTTTTACTTTACAACTTTAATTTACAACTTTGTATAGATATATATATATATATAAGTCAATTATTTGTTAAGAAAAGTAACAGCATTGAATTATGTCACCACAGAAAAACTTGTCTCCCCGTATTGCTTTATACTTTGTTATAATGCCCTTAACTGTAATATCCTGGGATATTAACAACGTGTGTTGCAGTTCCTAAGATGCTGCTTTTGACTGGACGAGATACATAGCGAATATAAGCAAAAAGTGCAACATTTTCAAATATTACTATAATAGTTTCATTCGGTTGGAGAAATCCATAATACACCATGCCCTGCCGAACCAATCACATTGAGTTGCCTAGGAAAATCAACTTTATAGTCAACGTTAATGGCTCGCTTACTCTGCATCATCATGGTTTTTTGGGCTTTGCATCATATCGCCACGCATGCACTTTGCACCAATCGTAAAGATTTAGTAGCACCATCTTTCGGTCCAAGCAGGAAAAGTAAAGATTCCTCCAAATGGGCTTTTTTTGACACCGTACTACGTCTATTCAAAGCTCTAAGAAACTATATTTTATACGCTTTAGTATGATAATTTATTATTATTAATTAAGCCAAAAAAAATTAGCTCTGAAACTATACTTTTAAAGCACTAGCGCCTAAGGCTATCGCCTCCATTAAAACCTTTACCGCACTTGAGACATGAACATACGACCCGTGAACTGTTAGTCGAGATCCTTTACCTGCTGTGCTTCTAATAATATGTTTTCACCTTGTTTTCGAAATATTTTTTTTGTTTTACTTTTTAAAACTAAAATAAATGAGCGGAAGCCTCCAAACTTTGCGAAAAAGCTTGTGTAAAACTCTCGATTCCTTTGAGCTTCGGCTTCGGGCAAGTGTTTCACTTAAATGAGAGATTTGTCCACCAATTTAAAAGAACCACACGGCTTACTCAGCCTTCCCACGCTCTCGAGCTGGACCAGTGTGCATACCGCACAACAACCTACCGCAAATCTACGTTCTTTAATCATCATCTGTCTGCCCTTGAAACGATCTGCCAGGAGTGGCTTTCCCACCGTATCTGATGTCCTTACTTTCAGGACGAACAACCACTGCTCTCTATCTTCCTCTTTCTATAATCCCTCCTGATCACCGCCGTGCCCACAGGTATAGCTGTCATTACCTGAGTGGCTGGTCTTAAAAAAAAATGTAACCTCCTCAAATGTTATGGTTGTGATGCGTTCCATTCAATTTAAAAAAAAATTTGCAAAAAAAACTTATCCTTTAAATTATTGCATTCGAATTTTTCCTCTAATTAATAACTAACGACTTAAAATTTTTTAATTTTAATGAAGCAGATAAACTTCTTCCCCTAATGTATATTCAACTTCGCAATTTTTCGATGAGTCAGTTTTCTATTTCTCAACAAATGTTAGCTTGAGCACGAAACTCATTCATTATGATGCTTGTTGTGGTACGTGGTTGATAACAGGCATCATCCCCCTATTCACACAAAATTAGAATTCCAGTGCATACGTATCCAGTACTTACCCATCACCATCATCACCGTTACTATCATTATCAACAATCAACATCATCCTAATCGCTACTATTGATTACCATCTAAGGGGCTGCTAAAAAAATATTACATTTTTCAGGAGTTCATTCATGTTCATCGAGAAAATGTTTATTAAACATTTTCCGACTATGTTTTGTATAATTAAAATTCTCTCGCTGGAAATGCATTCTGCGTGTATTGTTATCGTTAATCAAGTTCACACTAAGGTTACCAAACCAAAAAAATCGTTCATGTTTCTAGTAGTTAAGCAAAAAAAAAAAAGGGAAAAGCAAAACATGTACATACGATGTTGTGTAATCGAGTCGTTATACCCACCACCGATGGATGAGCGGCATATTCATTTTGTGTAAACGTTTGCAGCGCCCAGAAGGAAGCATCAGTGACCCCAAAAAGTATATATATTCTTGATCAGCTTTAAATTCTGAATCGATTTAAATATGTCCATCTGTCCATCTATCTGTCTGCGCAGCAGTGTAGTATTCTTGGTAAACAATCTCCTGTTAGCGAAATTCAATATATCGCCTACAAAGTCGCAAAAAAATTTGCACGTGACTTTAACTTTTCCAAGGACACGCCTGCAAGGCCCACACACTTATGCGGCAAGGACTTTTATTTTGAAAATAGGAAAAATCGGTCACCTCCTCCCTATATTATAGAGCATGGAAATGTAATTCTTTTTTGCTCTTTTTGCCTCTTTTAGTATAACGATGATGGGTATAAAAGATTCGGTCACGACCGAATATAATTTTTCTACTTGCTGTGTTTTAGGATTAATGTGTAATACGTCGTAAATGAAGTGTACGCCAAGTTAAAGACTTTCATTTGTGGTAGGGATAAACTTCGTTTATGCAAAATTTACAAAACTTTTTACGGTTTGATGCGCCACAGACCAGAAAATGTTGTTAACATATTGACATTCAAGATTGATTGATGGATGGAATTATAATTTCTTCTCTTCAAGTACTCTTCTAAATGGATTATCTTTTTTTCTGCGATAAATAGATAGGAAAATTTAAATCATCTTTCAGCGATATTGACTTTAAGCTCTTTACGATCTCATGTTATAATAAAATGGACAATCGACGTTTCTGTTTCATATTGAGGCATATACAGCATATTTTTTCACTTGCAGAGCGAAGAACTTTGCTTAACCCTAAGATCTTTTTTTTTTAATTTGTAAACACCAGACAAAGCGGTTACAATACTAGGAGTAGCTCGGGGTAGTAGGAGTCAAGTAGCTTATAAAACTTGTTTAGCTTCTTTATATTCTGAAATTGGGTGGAGAATTGAGTGGCCTTAAGTAGGACTGTAAGCTAATGAATAAAGAGGCTTTTTTCCATCTACGAAACGTATTCTAAGCCACATCACGAAACGTCGTAAGTCACAATAATTTTTTCTTCTCTTCCTGGCTTTTGTGATTTAAAGAAATTGTAACAAGATTAATCTTCGGCAGTCTTGTATGTGACGATTATACGATCCAGAATATCAAATTTGACACAAAGGCGCAAAGTTATGGCAAGAAAATCCATTGTTTTCCTCTTACAGCTGGAGTGAAACGTCAAAGTGCTGCTGCAAATGTACTATCTTTCAGGTTTACGCAGCTGTATGAAGACCATAGTTTTTAGTATCTACAGTTCCGGTTTATTTTGAAGCAAAGTCCACCAGAATTGAAAAAATAACTAAAGACCTCTTTCAACCATCAAACCTGTTTAAGGAGGACGACAACAACGTCTCAGCAAATAAAATACGTGAAAGATTATTCTCACCGAGTATTTGAGTAAAAGAAATCTTGCCTTGCCACAGGAACTTAGCACATGAAAGATTCCCCTACACGAGCATTCCGATAAGGAAAATGTAGCGATTTCGGTAAGAATAAAGAACCGGTTCGTTGTGGAATTCAAGAGGGAGCGTGAAAGAATAATATCACCGGCTAACGAAATCATAGTTTATCGCAGCATCTACTCATCTAATTGAACCGTGCGTAAGGTTACCTTAGCTAATGGATTCAGGGTCTTTGGTCTACAGAAACTTGATTCGTTATGAAAAATGATGTCAGCGCAAGTTGTGTCGAATAATCTACACCACCTTACAGTTATTCATACATTGACTTTTCAAAATAAGGGGTTATATGAAGAGTAGTCGAAAAAGTGTGTGTCTGATTCGAACCATTTTCAAAAGCGTTTCATCCTGGAACGAAATTCGCCCGTGCAGTAAATTTCATCAAAATATCTTAAAAACTGCGACCTGTAGATTCAACACAAAAAAGCCATATAGCCAGACGGACAGATTGTTAGACAACCTTAGATCAATTCGGAAAGCGATTCTGGCTCGATAAGTATAAGAAGAGGTGGATCTATCTCAAGTCCTTAAGTTTTTCTGAGTGTAAAGTGCACTGCACAGCCTTATAATACCCCTGTAATGTAAGCAGCGTGTGGTACAATAATTCGAAAAAAGCTTTATTACCGCTACTGGCTTACTGGTTTAAATATTTTCTTGATCACTTGAGACACTTGACACACAATTTCTACGATCGCATCCAATTGTTACTCGCTTATGATATTGGTCGCCCATTTTATGATTTGAGCTTTCAACCCAAATTTCGAAGAAAGTGAAAGCCAAATATGCATTCATAACCTGGCTGATGGAGCTGACGATTATCGAAAAGATTAAGCGGGATTAGCAGAACATTAAGACGAAAAAGTCGCGATCAAGTTAGGCATTGGTTAGTTGCTCGTAAGAGAGCATATAAGCGGAGTACTTGCGGAAGGCAAAGCAATTGAGTGCACAGACTTGAAAGCAGACGAAGCCACAAGCATTTTAAATACAAACTCCTGGAAACAATTTGTAAATAGATCTCCCCACAGTTGCAAATGAAACCTATACTGTCCTAAAAAATCACAATTCTGTGGTACGAACTTAATTCCGGAAGCGGTTGAACAAGACCATCAAATCACGAAAGACGTTACATAGGGAAATCCTTTTCCATAACATTTTCATGATTTTAATTCGATAATTTTGCTCTCATGTGAAAATTGGTTGAACGCTTTCCAAAAACGGTTTATGTCACATAACTTGAATGACGAAAGCTTTACGAAACTTGTGTTTAATTTTGTGTTATTGTCACATATGCACATGTGCACATATGCACATATGCATCCATGAAAGCCATAGTTTTGGAATCGTAAGAGCGCAACAAAATAATTCTGAATAGTTTCTAAATTAAAAGAGAGAAACAACAATGAAACGATGTAACAAAACGGAAAACAAATTCTTTAATATTATGAAACTTTTACAAAAGCGTTACCATAACTTTATTCGCACGCATATGTTGCACAGCAAATGAAAGTTATGCCGTTGTGAATGAATTAATCAACGCGCGGCATATGTTAGCTGGTTATTCGAACTTTTTCTTACTATAACCATAGCTAAGAGAACAAACAGGATGTAATAAATTTATCATATGGTTTGTGACGTTAATATATTTATTACATTGATTTAGTCGGAAGATAGCATAAAACTTTTCATTTCGCCTGCAGGATTGTATTGACTCAGCACAATTTTACAAAATGTAAACCTCCAGGCCTTACAAAGAAGTTTGCTCTGAAAAAACAAAAAGAAAAAAAAAAATGCAAGGCATGACTTCTGTTTCTCCCCCCTTGATGGAACGAACAAATGTAATATGATTCGTAGATTCGCCCTGAAGCGAATACAAAAAGTTTTTCCCTACGTATGTGTGGTTGTGTTTATATTTCACACTTGATTAAACGTTAATTCACAACTTATTGAGAATAAGTATTTCGTGGCGAAATACTTCATTAAAGAAATGTATGCACATTGTTTTTTTGCATTTTAAAAAGTTAAATATTAACAGTTAATTTAATATAACAGTTAACATTTAAGGCTTTTAAGATTATTTTCTTCATTAATTACATTAAATTTATTCCATTAATTAACACAATTGTTTGCATTTTGTGTTAGATGCGTTTGTTTTTTTTATTAGGCCAAAAAAAAAAAAGACTTTGCGGTCAGTAATGAGAACCCAGTTAAACAAGTAAGATCATTATAGTCGGGCAAGGCCGATTGGATTGGATATAACACAACCAAAACTTACACATTGTTTTTATGCAAAGGTATACTCGTCGTGTGAACCCACATATTGAAGCAATTCTTATATATGCGTTGGTATCAAAAAAATAGACCCACGTGGTCCAAATTCGGTAAGCTTGATTTCTATGTCAATGAACTTATTTTCATAATCAAATATTTAAAATTATAATATTTACTAAACAAAGGTTTAATTTTCATGAACGGTTATATGAACAGAGGCTTCCACCAGTCGAACAACATTTTTCACACCAATTTAGGATATTCAAATTATCAAATATTCAGATATCAAATATTACACAACCGAGTTTTTTTCGATAAAGTTTGAAAAGTGCTTTTTTTCTCATGTAACGACTTTTCAAAACAGGGCGTTATATAGGCATTGCTCAAAAAGTGGACCAATCGAAAGCATTTGTAATAGTGTTCGTCCTTGGGCCAAAGACAATGCACTAAATTTCATCGAAATATCTCAAACACTGAATACAAATTTGCACGGACAGGCGGAGAGACAAGCTTATAATAAAAAGCGGGTCTTTCGTGTTACATAGGTCCGCACAGTGTTAATATACCCTATACCACAGGTTTTGTAGAATATATAAACCGAAACCTTGAGGTGATCTCTGCGCGGGCAACAATTTTTAATAGAATTTTATCGAAAGCAAAGTTAAAAATTCTTCCACTAATTAATTTCATTTAGAACTTTGAAGCAACTTAAATTTAAGCATTTACGTCTGTCCATATGCGCAATGTCCGTGCCCAGGATAGGGCTGTAGGTAATTAAGTTGCTGTCTTCTTTTTCTTTGTCAAACGATTAGAAATTGAACGGCACGATGCAAAACTAATGTTTGTTTTTGTAAACGAAAGAAATGACAAGCTGTGAGAATAATCCCAAAAGTGCATGACTTGGCAGATAAATAGCTGTACTTTGTATGACTCATCAAAACTTTCGAACCTTATTAAGGTTAAGGTTGAAATTTGACGACACAAAGTGTCGTAGTGTTGACAGCTATCAAGAACTTGTAAGCGTGCAAAAATTTTGACGTTGCATTACACTTTCACTCTCTAAGTTTCGATAGTTCATAATTTTTTGCAATCTATAGCGTATGCCTTCACCATAGTCTGAGGTTTTGCGTTAAGGAAAAGTCTTTTCAATTTTTCGGGCTGAAACAAAATGAAAAGTTCTTCTCCTTTTTGTTTTGTTTTTCCTCTTCTTCTTCGTTATTAGCTTTCACATAGATGAGATTGCGTTCAATTGTTCTTCAGATTGGGTTCATTGCATCGTTAAATAAAAAGTTTCTTGAAAGAAACTTTTTGGCATATTTAGAAACTTTGCACTGTGTTGCTTTTGAGATAATTTGCTTTACGACAATAGCTATGACGTGTACACTACACGACAAATAGCAAATTGGAGAAATATTTCTGAAAAATTCTAGTAAAGTTTTTCGTTATTGTTGCAAGAATTGTTGTTGTCGATATTTTCGAGTAGTAATGCGTCTGAAAGTGAATGGCATCCCAAAAGGAAAGGAAGTCTTTTTATTATTATTATTTTTTTCGGTTAAATTAAAATAATGAGTCTTACAAGGTAGAACAAACAAAACTTGCTTACAGTACATTATATAAAGAAGAGATAGTAGAGAATATTAATTAGAAAGATAAACAATAATGAAGAAAAGGAACAAAAGTTAAACTTTCTAATTTAACGAAGCGTACTAGACATATATTATTTTTGCTAAGTGGATTAATGTAAAATATAAACTTGCAAATAGTATTTAATACACCGGTTGGCTCATTTAGTTTATTTATTTATTTATTTATTTATTTTTCTTTCTTTTAGTTCATTGGTCAATATACACATAACCCTTGTTTTAGTTTTTAATTAATTGGATTATATTGGATTAGGTGGAATCACGTTTAATGCTTTCATTTATTCACTTGTTGTACGCACACCTTGAATATGTGCAATGTGCATATGGATATGCACATGAGAATGCAAAGAGAGACATATGAAAATGCAAATGGAAAGAAACCACCGGCGTATGAGTAGCGTATTCATTTTGTCAAAACGTTTGCAACGCCAAAAAGGAAACTTCAGCGGCCCCGTAAATTCAGCATTGATTTATTCACGTCCGTCTGTCCGACTGTCCGTTTGTCCATCTCTTTTAAACATTCTCCTGGCCGCGAAAATGAAACAATGGGCTTCAAGTTCTATAGAAACATTGGAAGTTTTTGCACGCAGTTTAATATTGAAAATAGCCCCAAAATAGTTGAACGACACGCCTACTGCACCATGTAAAGTGAGACATGTTATTCAAAAAAAAATAAGAAATTGGTTTCTTGCTCATCACTCATAAGCTGCGGTAGCTAAATCCATAAAAACTTGAATGTATATTCTATGGACGTATAGTACTTGTCTAATATTCGGAAAAATTGGGAAGGTCTAGCCAATATTATAGTCTATGAAAGATTTAAGTTTTTTCATATCTTTATAACGGACTAAAGCAAACTTCAAAAACTCCATAAAGTATGTGAATTCTTGTGTAGTTCCAAATTCGGAATGCACCTAAGCATTTTCGTCTGTCCGTCTGTCGAACTCTGTAGTATCTGCCCAACATTCTCCCGTTCGCGTACAAGTTTGCAAAAGAACTTTAAAATGACTTAAATCGATCAACAATGTCCGGACGCTTATGCAGCAAAAACTGTAAGCAGTTTTGCTTTTCCTACTTTTTATTTGTTACTCATAATGTGCAAAACGTGCACCATACAAACTTTTACTTTCATTCCGAAATTAGAAAAAATTATTTTCGCCCACCTAACATTACAAGAATACAAAAATGTCTCATAGGGTAACGGTCACGGGTATGAAAAATTCGGTCATGACCGAATATAATTTTATCACTTGCTGAACTTTACTCAAATTTTGTATTCAATAAGCATTTTAAAAATTGTATCAAAAATCTCCCTCAAATGATACGCAAGTAAATGTTTTACATAAAATGTAATACTCGGCAAAATAGAGTTTTATTTATTAACCAGCTTGGAAGTGATTATTGCTATAGCTACCCGATAGTTTGATTTCCATATCTATATAAGTATACAATAACATAAAGTATGCGCGCATATACTTGCTTACATGAAACAGTTTTTAGCTTGAAAACAAGATATTCTCGTGCGCCTCATGAGCCTTTCTGTTCGAACTCTTCCATAGTATTTGAAAAATAGATGAAAAATGATTTATTAACTTAAGGGCAATTGCGATGTACTAACGAATAATTTTGTAAATTTCAATGCATGCCTTTCATATGTGGATTTAGTTAACTATTTGCTGTAATTTACCGCCTGACTACATGTATGAGCAAACCTTCATAACATGTGAAAATTCATGAAAAAATGCAGAGCTTTTCAGTTTTATTTTATTTTTTTTTTTTTAAATAATTTGACGATTTCCAATATTATGAATGCGTTCATAATATTTTTATATCCTACATCACCTGCGGTACAAGGCTATCAAGTTTGCGCGGATGTGTGAAACACACTGAAGGACTTCTGTTCCTCCGTCCGTCTTGTTTTTTTTGTATGCCAAGATGAATGAATTTAATGATTGATGAATGATTTAAAGATTATTTATGATTTAATGAAAGTTGATACACTTCGAGTGGCAGCCAACGCTATTGAAAATATATGGCCTTATGTGGACAATCGTTGCGCGAACAGTAGTAGTCTAGTGCAGTAGTTTAGTGCAATAGTGTAGAGTATTTCAAGGTCTCTCTGACCGAGTATACCCTTTTTACGTAGCTTTTTCGTTTTAGGGCGACAATATGGAGCAACTTGTGGAATAACGTTCGTTTAAGATGTTTTAGAAATGTTGCTAACAAGAGAGCTTCTCGTAGTCTATTAGCGTTTAAGTGATGTACTAGAATAACGAGCAGACTCTTGGGAAACCGAAATTAAACTCCAACAATAGTTACGCAGCCATATGAATTGTTGAGTGCGGAGCAGACTCGTGAAAGGCTCAATCGGTGTTCCTAGCGTATATTTGCAAATTATTAATTTCGTCCTTAGAGCCACATTCGATAAGCCGGAGCTAGTGGTCGGAAGCTTCCTTCGTAACAGAAAAACAGCAACATTTCCCAGACTATTTTTTTCTCTTCACGCCGTTAGTTTGGCCGTGACTTGGCACGTGAACGCTACCGACGGAATAGCTCGGTGAGTTGCAGGCCCACACTGCCTCAAGATTTTGGAAGATAAATTGCACACAACACAATCACTTCGGACGTTGAGTTCGTGACGGTAAAACGAAAGTTCCGAATTCACCCCTCTTGGCCAAAGAAATCAATTGTAGAATTAAAAATGAACCAGCACTAGCAATCAAGATTATTGGCCCTTTTTGTACGCTAGCGCGGACGTATGTAACACCCAGAGGGTTTTCATAGAGACCCACCTTAGTCAGTCTGTCCACTGTCTGTTTGTTCATCTGATGTCTGTCCATGTAATTTTGTGTTCAGGCTACAGGTCGCTATTTTCTCCATATTTAGGTGCAATTTGGTACACTAACGTACTCTAGTCCAAGAACGAATCTTGTAGGAAATGTTTTGGATCACTACCCCAGCTGTCTGTTTGGGTGCCACACGAATTAAGGGAAAATAACTCAATCGAAAGAATTTCGATACATTCTTCAAATATTAATCGTCACAGAAGAGAACCGTTTTTGGATCATTCGGTGACTATAAAAATAGGATATGTTTAGAAAGGAGAAGCACCACCATTATGAGAACGAATTATGAGAACGTCCAAATTGCAATGAAAGAATACTTTGCCTTCAAAAGAAAGTACCTCTTTTCCAGGGAGTTAGATAAGCTGCTAAGCTAGATTATAGTTTGGATAAAATTTCAAATAAATAGCGAAAAAAATGTTGTTTTTTCTTTGGAAAAAAAACGACAAAAATTCCCCGTAAGTTCAATATATAGTTGTTGTGCTATACGACAAAAGTAAGAATTGTGTTAGATAACGTGTTGTAGGATATTCAGCAGTCGGCTTAGCCCGACTATAATGTTTTTACTTCTTTTAAAAGTTTTTCTTACCGAGAGATACAGCCTCCGTTGTAGACTTTTTGGACGAAAAATTTCTTTTTATTAGCTTAATACATGTTTTGGACTTTACAGAAAACAATCCATTACCTTAAAGTTGTTAGAGCGCTGCTGCTACTTAATTATGATTTGAGAATTGTTATTTGAAATTTGTCGACAACTTGATCTTGTTAGCTACCATTTGCAGTTTTGAAGATCTACAAATTAATACATTTTTGTAATTATAAGAAAATTCATTTAAGGCGAGATAGAAAATTAAGTAACGATAGAATCACATAAAGAGCTAACGAAGAACAAATGTGTTCCCCCCTCAAATAAATCATCTGAAAATGTTTGCATTTTATGCCTCAAAATAGGCAATAGTTTGCTATAATTATTATTTAAAAGTAGGTCAAAAGGCTTTTTAAATACAAAACAGAAAAAGAAAGAAAAAAAAACAAATAGTTTCTAACGATTGCCCCCTTATACTGAGAAGCCACACATACGGTCTCTCACAAAGCCCCATATGTAAACAAAATGTACGGCATGTCGGTGCCGTAAATAAGCGAGCATTGCAAGCACGTATCATCACGTCAACTAATTAGTGCTTTTTAGAAAACTTTAGACTAAATTTTCATTTGAAGATATTTTGCTGACATTTAAACGCAATTATTGTATAAAAACTATTATTATGGGAGATATGTGCTGCCTTCGTGGCTATTAAATAAAAGTCTTAAAGCATTGTCTTTCACTTTTATATAAGGAAGTCTTTGTTAGGTCAGATATTAACGAATCAACTGTGTTCCTATTTTACTATAAAATAAATTAAAATATTATAGCCACGATGATTAGTAAATGCCGTAAAGAATAACAAAAATTATAGCTTACTTACTAACCGGAATACTATTACTTAGTGTTTTTTGTGAAGAAGTTTTGAAGATGAAGGTTTTTTTTATATAGCGATCTCTTCAAAATAGGGCATCATAAGGGTAAACCTAGGAAAATGAATTTAATCTATAGAACTCATCGCTTGACTAAAACTCGTCAGTGTATGAAGATTTATCAAAAAATGAGATCCATGCGCTGAACACAAAAATAGACATACAGACTGACCGGCAAATTCAATTCGACTCAGAAAATGGTTCTTAATATAAAAAGACAGGATCATACATTAGCCAGGCAGACGAAGAGGCAGGCAGGCAAGTTTAAATCCATTAAGAAAATGATTCCACATTGATTCATAAAATAGAAGGTGGCTTACCTACCAACAGTCTTTCTAGGTGTTAGGTAAGTCCGTAGAAACTCAGTATGCCTCGTATGATGCTTTATAGTGTAAGGAAGCGGTTCGCCTCCTTACTAAATATTACTTTGTTTCCCTACATATAAACATACTTACATGCACACATACATCCATACACACACATGTATACATAATCAACATTTAAGAGAATACCATTAAACTGTAGCAGGCGCTTTAGATTGTATAATATAAACAAAAAAGAATATAAAATAATAATAATTAAACAGAAAATACATCGGCTACCTTACTATTCGCCAAGGGTCACTATATTATTGTAATCACTTCATATATCCCGTAACTGTAAATACACAAAGCTAGTTAAGTATACGTTAAACTGCATGAAATATACCTAACGGTTAACATAGAATAAGTAGAATATGAACACGCATAGCAAGAAGAAAGCAGGTAGATGTAAACATATGAAAGAAAACAAACATGTTCGACCAGACAAGTATGATCGAACTTAAGCTGGCACATGTAGGAATAGATAGATAAGAATAACATTTCACAATATTCTCTATTTTACTAGCCTTTTTCACAATATTCTCTATTTTACTAACCTTATCCTCTATTTTACTAGCCTTATTTTCTATTTTACAGTTTTTATTTTTTTTTGCTTGAAACTGTAAACAAAAGCATATGTTAAAACCGAGAAAATTGAGAACATTTGTGATAAAACCGAGAAAATTGAGGACCTTTGCTTGAAATTGTAAACAAAAGCATATGTTTTTAGAATAAACAAAAAAAGTCAACGTAAACTTTTATTTTATTATAATAGTAATGAATTATTAACTTATATATCTTTTAATTTACATCTTCAAAATCAATAAAGTTAAAAAAAACAAAGAAAATCAACAATATGTTTTACTTATTTATATATATTTTTTGTTTTGTATTGTTCATT